>JASDQU010681092.1:62463-83930 GCA_032191745.1 Picea mariana
AGGAAGAGCTAGGGTTTTAGTCGAACTCTCGGCCATGCATGGCGGAGAGTTTCAGTTAACTGACAAAAAGCCCCGAGTCTCGGCGGAAACTTTCCTGATTTTTTGCATTGTTAGGTACTCGCGGGCTGTTTTAGGCTAGCCCGCGGATACCCGCATGCAGTAAGAAGACAGCAGGTGGATGCCCGCACCCAGTGAGAAGTTAGGGCGCGGGTTACTTGTTTTGAAGGGTTTTTTGAGGAGTTACTCAGCATGGCTTTGGCTAAGAAGAGGCGTGAGTTGGCCTGATGCCAGGTAAGCAGGGATAGTGCAATTTAGGGTTATAACAGGTACTCGACAACAAAGGATCTAGCTTTATCGAGTCATCAAAGCAGGGCAGCTCCTGCACCAAGGCAAGTGGCTCACCCAGGGCTAAATTCAGCAAAAATTTCCTCATCTGATGGGGGACCTCAACAAAATGGAGACCATTACTTCCTAAGGAGGGAGGATTGATCTAGATGGATATCAGTTTCCACCCACCTTTTCCAACTGGCTCAAAACAATTTTCTGGCCATTTTGGTAATTTACTATTTTTAGCAGTTTTCACTTCTGAAGCCGTTTCGAGGCCCTAAACGATGTTTTTTGGGGAAAATAGGTTTGCAATATGCAAGTTCCTTTGATATTGTGCCTAAAATGAATCTCCTCAAGGATACATTTCCAATGGGCTATCATACACCTAAAATGGAGATCGTATGCAAAAGTTATGACCCCGTGAAGTTGATGTACTAACTTACCCAAACGCGGCCCACATGACTTTTGGCGCTTCATCTCCTAGGGTTAGGTTTTTGGTTGTCTAGGGTTTTTGACATTCCTGCTTATTGCACAAATCTTACCACTATCAGAAACTTTCTCCTAAATTTTATGATCCTTATACAATTCTCAAGCGAGTGGGGAAGGTGGCCTACCAGTTAGCTTTGCCTAGTCATTCTAACCTCCATCTTGTTTTTCATGTATCATGCTTAAAGAAGCTGATTGGAACTAAGTTCCAAACTCAAACCAATCTCCCTAAGTTGGATAAATAAGGTCCCATTTAGTTGCAACCACAATTAGTGTTGAACCAGCGAGAGCGTCGTCTCCTCCAATGCACCATCAAGAAAGTGTTAGTGCAATGGAAAGATACAACTCCAGAAGATTCCACCTGGGAGTCGGCTACCATTCTACAAGAGTTTCAACATCTCAAGCCTTGAGGACAAGGCTCTTTTTCAAGGGGGAGGGAATGTTAGGGATGTAACCTCCCTAACCCCTCAAGTAGGTAGAATAATATATTTCCATGTAATAAAGGCCGACATTAGTTAATAAGGCCTATTTAATAATTTTGAATGAGTCAATGTAAGAAAACCTAATAGAAGCTTCTGCTTCTAGAAGGATCTTCCTCTAGAATGATCTTTAGAAGATAGAATTAGTATAGATAAGAGTAGGAGGCATGAGAAGTTTTGTCTTGAGAATTATTGTAATAGAGCATTTCTTTGTTGGAGGTTTCCCCCTCGAAGAGGCAAATGAACATTGTTTTCTATCAATAAAGGTATTATTTTGCTGTTGTGGTTTCATATATTGTGTTGTTTCACTATTATTTTCTACAATATTTCTATTTTCTTCTATTATAATAGATCTGGTACCTAACAGATGCAAAGGAAATCTTTGAAGTGAATGAAGAAGAAATCATGCGTGAGAACAACGATGAATATGGATTGCAACATTGGAGGAGATGAAGTTGTTTTATGTGATTATTCCATTGGAGAAAAGAGTGTTGCCACTAAGAATGTGGAATAGACAAGTGAAGAAAATTAACATGTACATTGTACATAGAAAGCAAATATGGTGTTTTGATGGAAATGATAGTGTAAAAGAATGATTTGCAACACAAAAATACAAGGAAAAGACTGAGGTGGAGGAGTTTGTGCATCAAACTCAAGAAGTATCAAACATTAACAATTCATTGAAGAGAGTGTAAGTGCATGCTAAAGATATTCTTTTAGAATAAGTAAAATTGTATATGTTGCAGAGATGAGTGGTATTGAAACAACTAAGTTGCAAGGAAGAGATGTTGCAACTTGATGAGTGAAGAAAAAGATGGTGTTGCATAAGAGATCGATCTTACAACAATGGAGTTGCAAGGAGATGATGTTACAATAAAGGTAATATTGGAAGGGATGCAGATGGGAAATATTGATTACCATAATTGTTTGAGTATTATTTTATTTGTAGGGAAGGAAAGGAGTAGTTTGCTTCAAGAAGAGAAAAAGAAAACTAGACAAAATATGCAACAAGGATGCTACCGAAGTGAAAATGATGTTAGTTGAATATGTAAAGTAGCACTTTAGAAACATGTTGAAGATAATTGCTGTAGAATAGTGGCTGTAATTAAATCAAAGAAGAGGGAGGATATGATTGAGCAACAAGCATTATTGTTGTTTGTTGAGACAATGGAAATGGTGCAAAAGAGGGAGGATGGGGAGGTAGTAAGCACCATTAGTGGGAGAGGTTTGAGGTGTTTATGCACAAAATGGAACCTTGAGAAAAACACTCAAAACATCCTTATAGGGTTCTCAAGGGGAGAAAATGGGGATCTGTAAACATAAGATATGTTTAAATCCCTAGACTTGCTAGCTGCGGGTTATCTTCATTAGTTAGATAAGTTGGCGGGGCTTAGCTTTATTAGTTAGACATTTGAAAATAAACATATACTTGAAGCAAATAAACATAATTTACCTCTAAAGGGAAGCACCTTTGCTTTCACCCAAGTGTTGGACCTTAGATTATAGCCTACCTACCATAGTTAGGATTGATTTATCCAACAACAAGGGCTTCTCAGAATTAGATCTAGGTTTCTTTTCATCTGACCCAAGATTTTCCTTAAGGTTAATCATTTCCTTTTTTTTTTTTTAAATAAAAAAGGACCCTTCCTATTAAAACTTGACTGTAAAAAGGAGATACATGCCAGATGTGGGCCAGATGTCCTGCCTGTAAAGGAAACTAGGACACCTGGCAATGTCACTGTAACAAGTCACAAAAACCATAGTCACAAAACCATAGTGCCACCCTGCCCGTAGGAAACCAGGGGGCGAAGTTTTAGCCAACAGAAGTCTGATAATGCAGTGATTAATACTATGTCTACTAACAGCTAGAGGACTTCTGACCCGAGAAAACATAACAGTGAACTTTGAGAAAAACCTGCGAAGCGGGAGACCTGTTATCCAGAGCTTCCTTCGTCTGCCTACGCGCTTGGAGCTCGAGTCGGAATGGCGAATGGCTGAGCACATGTAGGACACCTTTGTTTGGGCGAGGCACAGGAGTGGGTTGAGAGCAGCAAATCCAGTCGCTGGTTGGTGCAGACTACGCGGAAGTTTAATTCTTCGACGAGGCTTCGGAGACCGAAGATGAGGGGCTGGTGCTCCAGAGGCAGAGGAGCGTCGACAGGACATTGACTCTCCTCGCGCTGAACTGGCTCAACCTCCGCTTCCCGTTCCTCCTCGATGATGCAAGGCGCAGGACCAGGGTCATTCTCCATCGCTTGTTCAGAAGCGGTGCTGCTTGGCAGTGCAATGCGAAAAACTCGGGCAAGGGGATCCCAATCATCGGGGTAAGTGACCAGTCGCTGGTTCGAGACGTCCAGCGGGAGGTGGGTGCTTGGTTCCTCTTCAATTACAGTGCCAGGGGGCGAGTTTGCTGCTCGGGATGCCTGTCGACCTCGTCGTTTGGCGAGAGACAGTGCCTGCTGAAAATCCCTGTGGCGTTTCCGGCGGGAGGCAGCTGCATACCATCGCGCTCCTCTACGAGGCGTCCCTCTCAGGCGTGTCATGACTGGAACGGAGAGGAGTATCGATAAATCGCGCTGCACAGGAGGCTGGTCGAGGAAAATGGAGCCCGCGGTGGGGTTGATAAGCCCAAAAAGGATCATTAACGCCATTAAATTGCAGAGATTAGTGCGCTGACGGATCGAGTCGTGGGCGCTCGTGCTGAGGAGCTCCATGCTACGGAGATGACTGAGGGTGACGCTCATCATAAACCTCTGCGTGTGTGGGGAGGACGGTAAATAAAGGCCCCCCGCCTCCCCCCGTCACCTTTGCATGCCACGTCGCGTCTCCTGCCTGTTCGCGTGTCACCCCATCCGGGGAAGGTTAATCATTTCCTTATCTACATAGATATCCTCCTAAAAATTTTAGGTCAGGGTATTTTTCCATTCATTTTAAAATTCAAAAGTATAAAATTTAGCGTGTACATTAGCAACAAGTTTTGAGTTATTTGGTATTTTTTTAGAATAGTTGTAAATCTTTAATTGAAATCTTGAATTCTCTCTTTGCTATCCATTTTCATGTTAGATGATGCAGGAGCATCGCCCCAACCCAACAACGTGCCAGCTAGACAACACATCAAGTGCACATTCAAGGAAGGGAGAGGCGCCAACCCTCTCATTTTAAATTCTAGAATGTAATTAAATGTTTGTAAGGATGGAAGAGCCAAATCGATGCCTTTGTGAAGATAGTAGGTAGAGTCACCTTTAATGGTTGACAAGCTGATAAGATCTAGATCCAATTCGGACTAAACAATCATTGAATGTAATTCATTGTAAATTAATGGGAGTAGGTAGCTTGGAGGGAAGATCTCAAGGAGCCTCTTTTGGTAGAAAAGATCTTTGTATCTAGATTCATTAGGGAGAGAGGCAGATAGATTAGAAGATAGATTGGAGAGGAGAGTCAAGATTTATTTTTAGTCTGAGCTTTTGTACACGTTGTAAATAGGCATTCTGAGATTAATACAAAGATCATTTTTTCCTGCATGAGAATATTTATGTGTTTATGTGTATTTTGAATGGATGTCTTTTATGTGTTTATATGCATATGTTGTAGATGTATGTGATCGGTTCCATTTGCAGGGATAGACATAATTATCTGTCTGAGAGTTTTCTGATTTCGGTCTGGGTTCTTTGTGGCTTAATGTAAGGGGTTGCATGAAAAAGTGTTGAGGACTCTGTGAGCCAGTGCAAGTGTGCACTTATGAGTTCTGTTTCAAATTCAGGAAAAGACATGCTAGGAGGGCACACCAGAGGAATCATAAACTCAAAGGAGAACCTCAAGGTTACTGAACACCTTGGAGGAAAGACTGTGCAGAGGAGGTAATAGAGAGAAGACATAATTGTTGAGGATTCTGTGAAGCTCTACCAGGTGGGCATTGAGCGTGTACAAGGAGTGCACGAAGGAAATCTATTTCAAGTTCTGTGAGAAGAGAAGTGTCCAGGAGAAGACACTCACAGAGTTGTTAAACACTCTGTAGGCTCAGCAAGGTGTGCTTGAGCAGAAGTTGCCAGGAGGGCACTTATATCCCTTCAAGGAGAGAAAGGGGAAAAAACCCTTGAGGTCCAAGTAGTTGAAGCTCAAGGAGGAAAATAGAGTTGTTGAATACTCTGGAGGGAAGACCTGTGCAAGGAGTATGCGCATAGTGAACTGTTTCAAGTTCGTAAGCTGAGGTCATACTGTTTCAAGTTCGTAAGCTGTTTCAAGTTCATAAGCTGATATAAGTACCCTGACTGTGCATAGATGAGGTCATACTGTTGGGCCTTACTGATGGCTTCCTCTTCAGATTGAGGGAAGGTGGAAGCTACATCCTTACCGAGGAGAGAGACAAGTGATGTAAGAAACCAGTTGAGACACTATTGCTTGGTGGTTTCTGCTTTGCACAAACTACGTTGCCTACCCACTCATGAATGTGGTCAGCGATATGTGTGGCTAGGGTTTGTTTGAAATTAGAAATTAGTTCTAGACCATTATCGTGGCGGATGGGTAATTGGAAGAAGGTCAAGAATGCTTTGGTCAATGACTCAAAAGTTGCGTGGGACCCTGATTTTTCTTCTACATACCATTTGGTCGATGGGCCAGTGAGTGTGCGTTGAAATAATTGCAGTCTGATGGAATCATCCATAATGCTATTGGAGGAGCACCATAGGTGAAAGGTCATGACATGGTTGGCAGGGTTATCGCCTGCCTTTCCTTCAAACTTTGTTATGTCCGAAGGTAGTTTGGTGGGCATTGCAGGCCATGTGGGGTTATGAAATATAGGATCATTGGTGAGTTTGATGAGATCCGGTATGTTGAGAGAGGCCAAATATGGCATCTGTAGTGGGGGGGGAGGATTAGCTCCAACCATGGTGTGAGTGTGTTGTGAACCTGACCCTTGAGGGGGGCTAGGTGGGTTGGTGCTTCCTCCTTGAGAGGAAGTTGGTCCCCCGCTTCTGTGTAAAGGAAGAGCGAGTGAACGGATGAACTTGGGAAGTGGACCCAAGTAATGTAGAACCAAGCAAAGCTGATCCTAAAATAGTAGCACTCACAAGAGTGTGTGAAGGAGGTGTCGATGAGTGGGCCAGACCAGACACTCCCCCTAAGATAGGAGGGAGGTTTAGCAAGCATCGTGAATGACGGTGGTTCTGTGGTTCCCCTATGATGTCCGACTAGCTACGTGAATGTGTGCAAAGAGTGGTGAGAGTAATATAGAAATAAGAGCCTTTGCATTGAGTGTTACACAATATATATATCCAAATCAAACTGTAATCAGATGTGCATCATACATAAAATGTGTTTTGAAAAGGAAACATATATATGTGGGTAAGTGGATTTTATCCGCGTGGGGAATCAAAAGAAAACAAATGCTCGTGTCCTAGAAGCGTAACATCCTTCCTCTCGAATAACACTGGACCTTCTAATAGTACTCAACAGTGGGGTCTGAAGTCACTGGAAGAGAAACTAGCGAAGGATGAAATAATTGGTTATAATGAAGGGTAAAGGGGGCATATCCCGAAGGAGCTGGCGATATTTCCCAATATCCACACAAAATCCAATCAAGGTGCAATTGCAGCCCACAATTTACACCTGGGTAGATGTCCTAAAATTTGGTCACTAGGTACCTCAGTCAAAGTGTGGCATTTAGATTTTCGGTCTAAGAAATGGGTCACGGGCTGGATCCTGTCCAAGAGGTGGGTGCCTCAAGGGGGGATGCACAGAACAACCAGACCTTGGCCTTCAACCCTTCACGGGTATCTCCCTACCTTATGGTATTAGGAACACTTGACTTGGAGGATTTTCAGTTCCCTATTTGACAACTTCTATGGTTTTGACAATGTGAGAACTAGATAACGGGGAGTTATTTGGATGCCTATCCCCGGAATCCTACCTAGACTAAAAAATTTCTTTTGGCACCTCCTGTGGAGGAAAACGTAGTGAATTTTTAGAAAGATTTTAGGTGTAGCTGTTTTGGGAGGTTGGGGGTTCAAACCAACCTCGTTGATTAAAAATGGGAGTGGATAGTTTCATCAAGAAAAGGGTGGGCTGTTTTCAGAATCCCTTTCGAGGAAACTTACTTTGACCTCCACGTTTCAAGAAGAAGCTATGTGAGTGATAAGTGACTTTTATGTGTGAGTGAAAGTGTGCCAATTTTTAGTGAATTAGGTGTCACCTTGCTGCATGTGGACTTCGCTTGGTCCTTACAAGTGTTTGATTACCTAATTAACTAAATGCCTTTGGTACAACTTTGCGTAATTTAAAAAGTCCTTAGGAAGCTAGCATGTGGACATGTGGGTCTATTATTATCCCTTTAACTCCCTATTGTGATGTAATCTAAGAAAATCTTTGAAACTATCCTAGATTGATCATGTGAGCATGTATGGGCCCGTTACAAAAACCTTTAAACTTCCCTAGTGATTTGATCTAAGAAAGCAAAATTTAAACCCTATCCTATCTTTGTAGCATGTGGGCATGTATGGGCCCGTTACAATATTAAGATGTGTTTGAAAAATTAAACTAAGAGGAGTCCCAAGAAGGTATGTTGTCCTCTCCTAAAGGTTTTAATGTTCTTAAGGGAGATGAAATCGTTTCACAATCTTTTTCTGATTCTCAAGATCTCTTGGAGGTGCAAGAGAAGAGCATACTAAGCGATTGTTATTCAACTTCTAGTCCCAATGCAAGTTAAATGTGATTAAAAATGATTTCCAACTTATCTTGTGAGTCAAAACAAGCCATCCATGTGGCAAAAAGCAAAGAAGGGAAATTGATTTTATCCTCCTAAGTGCCTATGTGTTTTTGACTAACCCCTTTATATGATGAGGGGACTAAGTGTGGTGCAGCTTTAAAACATGCTTGAAATCATTTTTAAGAAGGAAAATGGCCTTCCCCACATCTCAACAACTTTACAATGTGAATTTTTGCACAGATGCGTGGGTCTCAGTGGAGACAGAGGCGCACAGAGCGCATGTGCGCGAACAGAGAAAAGTCAACAGGCGCATGTGCGTAGAACAGAGCTGTGAATCAGGTGCATGTGCGCATGATGCGCGTCTGTTGCCTAAAAACCCGCGCATATATGACACATGACCGAGAATGAAAAATCTGAATGGATTTCTCTCAATTCAACTTGGAATTGGCTGGTTGGCAGGTCGGCTTAGGCCAGTTAGTGTACCTACAAGTTAAACAAACTAAAAGAAGAGCAAGAAAAACCTAAATGGTGTAGGAAATTGATACCTTTCCCCAGTGGAGTCACCAATTTGTTGCGCCTCTTCCGTCACCTTAGTGAGCAAAATAGAGGTGCTTGCAAGCTCAGTTGGGTCTGTTGAGCAGGACAAATGCAAGGAAAAGAGTTAGGGAAAGAAATGAAAAACTACAATTAAGAATTAAACTAAGAAATGCAATAACAACTAAATTCATGAGCATAGGGACATAGAAACAAAAAGAACCATACGACCCATGTCACCAATGTTGAGGTTGATCCATTAGTGAAACAATACACCAAGAAGAAAGGGTACTACGAGTCCCTTCTTCCTCCAAGGGAGGGCTCTTGGACCCCCACTAGCTGGCTCTTCTTACAACAAAGAAAAATGGAAAATGATGAAAGAACTCTTTACAAATCCACTCAATGGGTGAGATGGATTGCCCAATGCAATGGTGCAAATATGCTCTTGACAAGGATGGAGTCCTCAAGAGGATAGAGGAAACATAACATTACTTTGAATTCATTGAAAAATGAGGTGCATCCATGGCCTTTTTATAGCATTCCTTTGAGCTATTATTTAACTGATTTTTAGTGTGAAAAGAGGCTAATTAGGGCATTTCTAGGTCTTTGACCAGCCATCCAGTCAAATCCAGTCCAGATTTGAGGGTCAAATCGGCTTGGGAGCTGAACCATAAGTGGGTGGGAGGCTGACCACTCTCATAAATGCGCCGTTTAGTAGGTGCGTGAAGTTTTGCGATAACAGTCGCGCATCGTGTGCATGTGCGCGATTTCTGCATTCCTGTTCCTTGCATGTGCATGCGTGCCCAATGTCTTCATAGGACCCTTCAATTTTTCACTACTTTGTATAGTTTTTTGACCCTTTTATGAATGCTTTGGTGTTAATTCAGGTCCATGGATGACTTCGTCACTGTTTGACGATGTTGAGTTCTTGTAACCATGTGCGGACGAAATTTCAGTGATAACAGTGATTTTGTGCACAAAGTTCCAATAGAAAGGAGCAACAGGCTGAGACACTTCGAGGTCCAAGCCACATAAAAGTTCAGGAAGTATAGAATAATAATGTGCAAGGATCCTGCAAAGAGTTGCAGAGATTGAGAAATCCTTCGAGGTTTCAGAGTGAGAAAGCCAAATCTCAAGAAGAGGAGTGAGAACTGTCATTCGATCGAGTAGAGGAAAAGATTTGGACCATTGGAACCCACATCCAGACAACAAGAAGTGAGCGCAAGAGGAAACAAATCTCTGCCGTCAGATCTGGAAGCACGTGGACTAACAATCGTTGGATCCAGAGGGAGTGTACGAGGTTTAAATCCCTTAGAGTGCACAGAAGAGTGGACTTTGCGAAGTCCTGAAGTTCTGAAACCATCGGAACCACCATCGTCCAGGCAGACAGGTGGAAACAGATCTGAAAGCTCGAGAAATTGGGTATCGGAAGATCAGAGGTGAGGAGTCTTTCGACTTCGCGAAATGTGAAGTCCCGATACAAGAAGGAACGGATTGGACTGTTGGATCGGGAGAACGGAGGTGAATTATATCGGGGATTCCCGATACGCGAAATCTCGAAACATCCTTTGAGTTGGCACTTGGTTTTTCCATCGTCATAGTTAGAGGGTCCTAGCGAGAGGAGCTAGCGCCGAGATAAAATATCATCGATTGGAACATCGGGGATTGAGATTTTGGGAATAAAGGAGTCAGGAGTGACTCACATGCAGAAATCCCGAAGTCGCGAAGTGTGATGCGTCGTTTAGGTTAAGCCTATGGTCATGGGAATGGTCATGCGAGCGAAGGGAGATAATGGTTGTTGAGCCCTTTTCAGAGTTTCAGGAGTTGGGGAGTCAGGGGTGGTTCATACGTCGAAGTCCCGACATGCGAAGTCTTGAAACACTTTTTGCGTAGACGCGCGGTCACAGCCCATGGTCGCGTGAGAGAAGGAGATTGCGCCTGGTGCATAGTTGCGCAGGCAGAGTTTCATAACAAGACATGTGGTTATAAGTGTCGAAGGTTCTAGCAGGGAGTCAAAGACCCATTTCAGCTCAAAGGAATTTGAATGATCCTTGATCAGGAGGTCAACAGACCCTGCCAAGGTAGAGGTAGTTAGGGGGTCTGCATCATTAGATATCTCTAATACCTATGCAATCGGGGTTCATTTATCTCCAAACTTTCTTAAGAATGTTGTTTCAAATTGTTCCCAATTTTTGATAGATCCTTTGGTTAGATTAAAATACCAAGGAGATGCTTTATTCTCGAATGTATAAGGAAAAATGTGGCATACAACATATTCTTGTTGAACATTCATTAATTTGACCACTAGCATAAATTTATTTATATGATCTTCAAGTAGTCTAAATTCATTTCAATCAAACTTAGGCAACAATCTCTTAGGATGTTTTGGTAATTCATGTTGTTGTCTATGTATATTCAAAGCATCAATGATCAATGAGGCAGGTTGTTGCTTCTGGTTTTCATCCATAGGGGTATGATTAAATTGAGGTTCGAGTTCAATATTTTAATAAATACGACTAACAAATGGAGAGAGAGGAGGAATCTTGTCTAAAGGATTAGAAATTCCATCCAATGATAGAGAAAACAAATCATCAAGACTTGAAACAATAGCGTTTTCATTAATTTGGATTATCTTTCTATGAGCTTTAGTGGTTCTAGGAAATTGCTACAATAGAGGTAATTTTTGTCCAACTTTGTGAGAAAATGCTTGAGTAACAGACATAAAAGTGTTAAGCTCAGGTCGTGGAATAAAAAAAGGATATCTAGGCTCAATTTCAGAATATGGCTCTGATTGGAGAAGTCAAGGATTTTCAAACTCTTATTTTGTGTCTTAAAAATTTAATTTAGGGCTAGGTATTTTTTCATCTTCTAAATTAGATTGATTGGATGATGATTTAGGTCTATTTTTCTTTTGATGATAACTTCTTGTCATAGAAATACTACCACATTCAACCATACAAGGGTGTGCACCCTCCTAGTGCCCAAATGTTGACGCAGACTAGTTTCCATTGTCAAACTTAGGGAGGTTGTCCAAATCTAAATTCCAATTATCTTTTGTGCTATTTGGGATATAAATCTCTTCCAATATGTTTCCCTAGCTACCGCTAGATAAATGTGCTTTATGTGCCAAACATCTAAATTCTAAATGTGTTCCTAAAAGCTAACAATAGATTGTAGTTCCATACTAAGGACTTGACGAGGATTTAATAACAAAGAAAAGTAAATGTGAAATTAATAATATTGTTTATACATTAAAACAAAAAACATTTCACAAAATATTAATTGTGAAAATTAATTAAGATAACTAGCCATTGAAATTAGGAAAGCCTAAATTAAAATAACTTGTTGTAATTTCACATTCACAAGTTATCAACCAATCGGAAAATCAACTTCAAGAAACATCAAAGGAAACTATTCTTACATTCATTCCAGCATAAGGGAAGAGTAGTCTCACACTATAACATATACTAGAATAAGTCTCTAACAACAGACGGTGTGGCTTCTTCATTAAATTCAAAATAGTTTACATTGTCGAGAGAAAATCCCATTTGCTATTGTGTCTATCGTATTTACATAAAATGAGAAGAGGAAACCAATCATTTTGATTCCCCTTCTTGATTGTTCGATTCTCCTTCTTAAGTGTTAAGTTCTCCTCCTTGGTTCAATTCATTAGCTTGCAAGGTAGATGCCTCTCTTTGTTCCTTTCCATAATTCTCAATGAATGTTTTCCAAGCTTCAAAAACTTTATTGGGTGCATCGTTTTGAGGAAAATTATGTTGTTTGAAATGAGCTTTGTAATATGCAATACTTTAGGTAATTATCCTTTCAAACTTCTCAAGCTTGGGTAACAAAGTGTTGATTAAGCATATTGAGCATCCTTATATTGAGCATGAAGAAGACAAGGCACACCAAGAAGAGCCCATATGCAATGATTCAGGTAAAAACCATTTTTTTCTTCATCTTCCAATATTCGTTTCAAAGTTGAAGTGAAACTGAAAATACCCATGTTTGATGGAAAAGTTAATTCCAAATCCTTGAAATTTACATTTCTTCAAATTTGCAATTAGTTGATTCTTTTTCAACATCTCTAGTACTTCTGTGACATGTGATATTTTCTCTTGCAAACTATTGTTGAAGATTGGTATGTCATCTAAATATACCATTACAAATGAGTCAATAAATGGACACAACACATCATTCATTAAGTGCTTGAAAGTTGCAGGGTCATTACATAAACCAAAAGGCATGCCTAATAATTCATACAAACCTTGACTTGTATTCAATGATTTCAGCTTCCATACATCTTTAGGCTTTGATCCTTACTTGATGGTAAACCGATTTAAGGTCCAACTTGGTGAAGAGCTTGTCTTGTTGCAGCTAATCCAACAAGTTATGAATTCATGGCCGTGGATATCTATTGTTGATGGTGAATTTGTTCAAGGCATGGTAGTCAATGAGCATTTTCCAACTTCTGTCCTTGTTGGGCACCATTGTGATTGGTGAATCACATGGTGACATGAATTAATGGTAGTGGATATCTATTCTTGATGGTGAATTTATTCAAGGCATGGTAATGAATGCACATTTTCCAACTTGTATCCTTCTTGGGCACCATTGTGATTGGTGAACCACATGTTGATGTGTTGTGCCACAATTGTTGTAGTTGTTTTTTCACTTCATTTGCTCCCATGATGGACTTTCTATACAACCTAGTGTTTGGCAATGGGGACTCTAAAAACAGTTGAATCTCATGCTCATCCTCTTTCTTGAGTGGTAGTCCTTGAAGTTCTTAGAACATCTCCTTGTAAGCTTTGATTAACTATTGTAGTTGTTGGTGTTGCTTACTATCACATCCTTCCAAGATGCCTTCATATCCACTTCATTACCCCCTCCTTGTTGCTTTCCTTATCTTAATAATATAAATACAAATTTCTTGGTATTGCCAATAGTGAATGTTAATTAAAGAGTGTTTACTATCACATCCTTCCCAAGATGCCTTCATATCCACTTCATTACCCCTCCTTGTTGCTTTCCTTCTCTTAATAATAACAATACAAATTTCTTGGTATTGCCAATAGTGAATGTTGATTAAACAATGCTTACCTTTGTCATTATGTGATTTTATGGTGAAATCCTTCCCTCCTATTGAAGATGACATCTCTCACATATAGGTATGGATTTCCGAAGATGACTCCATAGGCATTCAATGAAACTACATCTGTTTCCACTTCATCTACAAAGTTCTGATTAATGGAAAAATTGAAAGGCCTACACTATTTGACCACTTTTAACCCCACATTTTGTCTCATGAAATCTAATGAGTAGAGTTTTGTCTCGAGCAATCTAAGGAGTATGGTTCTAGATGATCATGAATCTTTAAGCCAAGTTTCTCAATCAATTGTGAAAATCAAATATGAACTAGGATCAAACAATCCACTTTAGCTTGTCTCTAATCTCAAAAGAGGATTAAATTTTAATGATGAAAACTTTAAATAATAAACTTATAAGAATGAAAAAAAAATAGATATTAAAACATTTATAAATTACTAGGTAATTTATATTTAAAAACATACCAAAAAACCAATTTAATTTCTGTTTTTTTTTTATTATTATAATAAACTTATAAGAATGAAAAAAAATAGATATTAAAACATTTATAAATTACTACGTAATTTATATTTAAAAACATACCAAAAAACCAATTTAATTTCTGTTTTTTTTTTATTATTATTATTTAAACCATAACGTAAAAGACATGAAAATTACTTTAAACATTAAAAAAACCCATAACGTACGACACATGAAAATTACTTTTAACACATTTCACCAAAATTGATGAAATACAAAACACAAACCGTGAAATCAACTACATTCACAGTACGCTGAAAGAAATTGGTGAAGTTTTAAATGATACAGTAATTTACTTCACAGTACGCTGAAAGAAATACGGAAAAACCCATAAAATTCATGAAGGAATAACTAGCATCTAACAAACTAGAAAAGTCAACCATTTATGATCCTTTGTCCTCAGAATTGAAGTCAAACATTTATGAACCCATGGTAATGGTAACTACCATGGTAACTGTGGTAGTAATATTTTTTCAAAATTAAATTCACCAAGGAAAAAAAGTTGTAGTCAACCATTTATGATCCTTGTCTTCAGAAATGAAGTTAAACATTTATGAACTCATAGTAATAGTTCATAAATTACGGTGATCAATAACTAGTTTGTTGAGCAGGCTTTAATGTTGGGGTGGCTGGTATATATATTGTCAGGATATATCTAATGGTGTAGATACCATCCCAATATTGAAGCTTGCCCAACAGACTGGTTACTGATAGCCCACAAATTACATAGTAAAATACTTTGACATCTCAATAAAGTCAATGCACCAAGGAAAGAAAGTTGTAGTTTAACTATGATAATAATATATTTTCAAAATTAAATACATTAAGGAAAGAAAGTTGTAGTTTAACTGTGGTAATAATATATTTTTAAAATTAAATATATGAAGGAAAGAAAGTTGTACTCTAAATATTTTATGAATCTTAATTTTTTTATTATTGATATTTATAAAAGAAAATTAATATTTTTATTTTGAAATCTTATAAAAATCATTTTGGATTTATGTCTATATATTTAGTTAATGTTACAAATTTAATGATAATGAAGATATTTAAGAATGTTCAATTTAATTTTATATAAAAACAATTTAATGATAATAGAGATATTTAAGAATGTTCAATTCAATTTCCATAAAAATAATAGATTTTATCAAATCTAAAATCATATTTTTTTTTTACAAAAATTGTGTATATAGCATACAAGAGTAATTCATATTCATATAAGTTTAACTCTTTTAAAAATAGATATATTCAATAGTTTTTTTTGTMAATTTTTTTTTCAAATTTAATAAATATTTTAATGTGTATCAAAAATAGAAAATGAAGAAATTTTTCTTTTCTTTTCTTGAATAGGTGTTTTTCTACTTTTAAGTAAGAGGGAGATGTGCAATTCCTTTAATACTTAATACATAGTTGATAAGAACATATAACAAATAATAATAATAATAAAATATTTTAATGTTCAAGTTAACTAAAATATTTTAATATCAACTTTATATATATGATGATGATGATGATGATGATTAATGTCCATTAAGATCGAATTGGTCTATCGGACCTTAAGAGGGTAAGTGACTACTTGTGATTATTTAGAATTTTGTTTATGTGCTCGAAAAACATTAAGAGAAGCTTTCCAAGATCACCATAGTTTTGTTGAGTTAAGAGGTTAGGAAGGTTGGTAGTGTGACAAATATTTTGAAAATTAGATCTAATTTGGGTATAGGTTGGACAATCTAAGAGAAAGTGTTTTTCATCTTCAACCTTCTTAGTGTCACAAAGGTGACACACTCTTTCATCCCAGGGCGTTTTAGGAATTGACCAACGCCTAGTTTCAGTATGGAGCTCGTGATAATTTGTTCTTATCTTAGCAATGCTTATTTTTTTCTTTACACTTGTCAAAACATGTAGATAATTTTGCTCTTCTAGATTAGGGTTGATTACATCCTTATAATACTTTAATTTTCTTTTTTCCTCTAACTCTTTATCACACCACATTTTCTCCTTAAATTTTGATTTGATGATATTTTTAATAGTATCTTTATTCTGCAAAATGGTGTCTTCCATGATTCCCCAATAGTTTAGCCAAGACCGACATCTTTATGCCATCCTCGCTTGAGTCTATCGTGGTTACGACTCGATTTTGAAGCAATTTTAGGAAGCCTCTTGTCTTCCATGTTGTTTAACTTGTTATTATACATTAGGTATCTAGTCATAGCCATGCTCTCAATGGGGAAGAGTCTTGTTTCTAAGAGGAGGATCGAATAGGGCGCATTTCCTTTAATTTTGAGATTATAGGTTATAAAATTCTTTTCTATTTTCTCTATCTTTATCCAAGATTCACAAGAGATACTACAACCCCAGACTTCACATCCATAAAGAATAACAAGTGTAACGAGATTCTCAAAGAGGAGTTTCTTCTTGTCCCAAATCCAAAGATCGACTGATTTACAATTGTTTTCAAGGCCATAATAAGCTTTCCATCCCCCAATAATCCTTTTCTCAATGCTATGATTCCAGTTGAGCTTGTGGTGAATATCAATTCCAAGATATTTGTATGAAGTCTTTTCCTCCAAGTTGTTGTTGTCATATACAAAGGTATCATAAGTGATCTTATTGGATTTAATAATCATGACCTTAGTATTATCAGTTTTAACAGTCATACCCATATTGGAGCAAAAATCCTTGAGGATTCTTAGTTAGTTTTAGATCATGGGGACTCCTTGCCATAAGAAAGATATCACCAACATAAAGAAGAAGATTGATGACTATACAAGTGAGAGTAGGGCCGACACAACCCGTGTTTTCCAAACATCTTCTAACTTGTCAATGTATATGCCAAAAAGGGTAGGGGACAAGGGACAACCTTGTTTGACTTCAATATTGCAGTTAATCTCTTTCCACAAACCCTCCATGTTTTTAAACTTAGCAATAACGTTCTCATACATCCTTATTGCAGCAACCCTCAACTCAAGAGACACTTTTATCTTTTCCAACCTATTCCAAAGGTTTTTCCTAGGAACCATGTCAAAAGCTTTTCCGAAGTTAACAAAACAACAAAAATATTGGTTTTAGTATTGCAGAACTCCTCTGCAATGATCTTAAAGGTAATAAGATGGTCCATAGTTGATTGATATCTCCTAAAACCGACCTGGCCTTTATCTCTTTTTGATCCAGGTGGATATTGGTGGCCACCCACCTATTCCACTTGGACCCCCACCGTTGCTTCTTTCAGTTTTTCAGTTTCTGCACAGTTTACTATTTTTAGCAGTTTTTCGAGTCCTGAACTTCCAGAGCCGTTTTGAGGCCTTAAACGACGTTTTTTGGGAAAACGGGGAGCAAGATGGCACATTAATGTTGCTCACCCAAAAGTTGTAGTCCTCGGATAGATCTTTCTAACGAGGTATGGAACGCATCAAACGAAGATCGTATGCCAAAGTTATGTCCCCGGGAAGTTGATGTACCAACTTAGCCAAACGGGGCCCATAGTCTTGGCATTTCATCTCCTAGGGTTAGGTATTTGGATGTTTAGGGTTTTCCATTGCTTCTCAATAATAATAGGCCTTCGAGCCTCATTGGAACACAGTTCAGAGGCCAGTAGACGCCACATCTCTTTTCAGAGATAAGCTACCAGTGCCCTAGCTAGTTTATTTCCATTCTGTCTGTAAGCATATTTCAGTCATTTGTTATTCATGAAATGAAGTCTTCTTTTCGCTACATCTCTGTGTTTATGTGTATTTCTGTATTCCATTATGTTCCTACATAAATCTTGATCAGTGGTATCGGAGCGGTCTGCTCATTCTCGATCCTTCTTTGCATGTCCCCAACGAGGTCGGGGTATGAGGAGTTGGGGCTTGATCTGGTTGAACCTTTGCAAGATCAACCTCGCAAACCACGACGACTGCCCATGGGGGAAGAAAAAAAAGATGAGGAAGCAAGAGATCCTATCAAAATGTTGCTCAAGGAGGCCCTCGAGAAACAAAGGAACGCGATGATGGACAACTTTGCCCAGATTCTTCAACGGATTCCCACTGGCGGCGCATCGACATCCAACAGCCACTCTGGAGGCGCCACTCCTTTTAAGGTACAAGTAAACTTTGGCATTCTCATATTTGAGGGCCAAATAGATGCAGATGTCGTAAATAAATGGTTGAATCTGTTAGAAGGATATTTCTCAGTTAATGACTTTTCCGACCGAGAAAAGATTATTTTCGCACTCCTCAAAGCCACCCCCCATGTCAAGGACTGGTGGGAAACCTATTCGGAGCAAGAGGGTGAGGGAGAACCCTCTCTGTTCTCGGCCGCACCCACTTGGAATTCTTTCCGAGATGCCATCAAGGAACAATATTATCCCGTGGGGAGCTATGAGGACAAATACATACAATGGACTACGCTGTGACAACAAAGGGACCAAGATGTGCATGAGATGACGAATATGTTTCATACCCTATGCACAAAGTTGGGTATCAAAGATTCAGAGAAACATTTGGTGTTAAAGTACCGCAATTGTCTGCACAGATACATTCAGGAAGAAATGGAGTTCCTCGACATCTCCTCGCTTGGTGTGGCATACCGATATGCTGCCAAGATTGAGCAGAAGTTCAAACAAAAGAAGCGAGACTTTGGGTCTGCAAATCAGAAGTAAGGGAAAGGTACCCCCAAACCGCAGAACAAAGGACCAAGCCAAGGCAGGGCAGCCCAGGACAACCCGCCAAAGCCACAAGCAAAGAACAACACCACGAAGCCAAAAACGGACACGGGGAAGTGGTGTGAGTTCCATAAGAGCTCCACTCACAACACAAGTGAGTGTCGGGCCAAGGAGTCACTGGTAGCCGAGTTGAAGGCTTATGAATCGGATGCATGATCTGACTCTGAATCAGAACCTAACAAGGGGAATGACAGGCAGAAGCAGATTATCGATGCAGAGCCCAACGCCACCGTTGCCACCACGGAGATCCAGAAGGAGGAACCAGAAGATCCAGAGGAAGCAGAGCGTCTCTTCCATTCCAAGATGTGGGTAAATGGTTCCCCGTTGCAGTTCATTGTCGACAACGGGAGCTAGAAGAACTGTTGAAATAATGTAACTGCGAAGAGCATTCTTATTATTTTATTATTGGATTAAATCCCCATTGTGAATTAATCATGTTATTATTATTACTATTGTTATTGGTTTAATCCCCATTGTGGATTAATCATGTCGGTAATTGTATAAGGACCAAATCCCCTTTTGCGGATTGGTCATCGGACAATTACAAAGGATAGAATAAGAAGTCAGCCACAACAGTTATAATGGAAGACCCATAATTAATTAAAGGTGGGCTTACCCACCCAGAGTGAGAGGTCGGCCCTATCAGTCGTGACCTTTCACACGTGCCAGTCTGATATAAATAAGAGGCTAGTGCCTCACTTCAAACACATAACTCACTTGCTCATTCTCTTATGAGGCAAGCTGCAATTACCAGTTGGAGTGAGGAGAAGAAGGGTGGCACATCTCTTGAGGAGGACTTTCTGTATTGGTTTGAGTTATCTCTTGAACATTGTATAAGCTATTTATGATAAGGAATTTTTTGCTGGGTTTTCTTCCCCTAGAGGGTTTCCCAGGATAAATGTTGTGTCTCTTGTGAATGTATATTTCTCAGTGACCCTGTTCTTATTATACTCTTATATAATGAAATGCAAATAACTATAATAATGGCATAAAAATTAACATGGTATCAGAGCCAACCTGAAGAAAGCATAATTTGCAAGAGGAAAAATGTCACTGTTACTGTACCTAAAAATTAGGGTTTTGCAAAAGTGAATATTTTCAGCTCCCTAACCTCCTAGAAAGCCGCGCCCTCCCCCAAGGATCAATTTGGCACCTAGAGCGCACCTTTTTAGTGGCTGGATCTCCCGAAAAGTGAAACCCTAGTTTCATGAAAGTACCAGAAGTACCAGAAAACCAGTACCAGAAGTACCAGAGGTACCAGAGTACCAGAAGTACCGGAAGCACCAGTCCAGAAATTCGCAGATCAGATTTGACGAGTAAAATTTGGATTTTCTCAGATCTGAGGACACCAGGCTACTCACCTCAGCCAAGCGCACCTTCTGGTAAGGTCAAAATTTGATTTCGAGCACTTTCAATTTTTGGTTATTTTTGTTGCCGAAAGTACAAGATGTCTGCAAGCACAAAGCTTGTTGAGAAATTAGAAGGCATAGACAAATTCTGTGCCTGGAAGTATAGGATCGCTCTGATCCTTGCAGAGAATGACCTATCAAGATTTATCAAAGAAGAAGTGGAGGAACCTGAAGATGCCATAGAGAAAGCGAAGCATCAGAAGGACTCAATCAGGGCTTAGAGAATCATTGCAGATTCAATCAAAGACCACCTAATCCCATATGTATCGTCAAAGAAAACCCCGAAGGAAATGTTTGATGCTCTAAGCAAACTATATGAAGGAAAGAACACCAATCAAAAGATGAATCTCAGAACTCAGTGGAAGAATACCAAGATGCAGAAAGGAGAAATGATTCAAGAATATTTCTCCCGAATCTCTGAGATAAAAGAATAGTTGAAAGTGATTGGAGACACCATCAACGTAGATGAATTTGTAATAACCACCCTAAATGGTCTTGCAAGACCTTGGGATTCCTTCATCCAATCAGTATGCGACAGAAAGGAAAAACTACAGTTTGAAAGCCTAAGGGAAGAATGCACCCAAGAAGAGACAAGGGTAGCCAACCGTGAAGCACTACTAGCAAGGGACGATGATCAAGCCTTAGCTACTCATACAAAAGGAGGAAGGAAGAAACCCTACTTCAAAAGGGAATCTCATAGAGAACCGCAACCATCAATCAAGTTCAACAACCAAGAATCTCATTCAAGAAATTTTCAGAAGAAAGGACAACGCAAGGGAAGAGATCTCTCATCTATACAATGCTATCATTGTGATAAGATGGGACACAAGGTGAACAATTGTCTAGTCATAAGATAAGAGTACAAGAGGAAGCGCAAAAGGCAGCATGCTCACATTTTTGAAGATGAAGAACCACCTATGAAGATGATTAAGGACCATGTCTTAATCTCAGCTCTCTCAGGATCTGTATCACCTGGAGAGGACACATGGCTCATTGATAGCGGTGCATCAAAGCATATGACAGGTAGGAAAAATACTCTCTCTTGTATTTCAGAAAAGAAGTTTTCTCAGAAAGTAACTCTTGAAGATGATTATCAATATCCCATCAAGGGAATAGGAGAATCAAACTACAAGCTAGATTCAGAAAACTCAATAACAATGAAGGACGTACTCTATGTACCGGGCCTAAAGAAGAACTTACTC
>JASDQU010681092.1:103832-123587 GCA_032191745.1 Picea mariana
TCCTCCACAACCCATGGCTCCCCCACATCCTCATGCGGGGGTGAATTTTGTTCAACCCTCTGTTGTTCAACAATACCAAAGTTTTGAATAGTTGAATATAGAAAATCCAACCCATCCATCGAACAATGATAAGAAGAAAGGATGGAACAGGAATAACAACAACCCAGGTCAAGGCGGGAATCAACCCCCACAACACCAACCCACTGGGGGCAACCAGAACCAAAGGAACTAAATCCCCAAGGGGGCAACAATAATAAATGCCAAGGGTGAAATAACAATAATGTTAAAACCATCTTCCCTTGTGCCCTTTGTGGTGAGTTCGACCATTACACTCATCATTGCCCCTAGATCACTGATTTCAAACGGTTGAAAGACTCTGGTAGTCTTCCCCATTCTCTCGCACCGCCTGCCCCTCAGCAGGCACCACAACAATACTTGCAACAACCCCCTTCCGTCGTGCTGCAAAATCCTATTCCACATCAAGGTGTGATAAACACCCAATAGGACACACATCATCCCCCACCTCTGAAGGGACAATACCTCAACCCCAACAATCTAGCAGATCGTACAATTCTCCTCACAAGTAAGGAAGAAATCCTTCTGCAAACACGTAACCGTCAGTATCATGCACCCGCTGAGTCTCCTCCCATCCCTCTAGAGACAAACCCTACACCGATGGGACCCCCGTTGGTGATCCCTCGCCCTTCCTCCGAACCACCGCTTCGCATCCCTCGCATCCCATTGCGCAGGAATGTCCACAACCCACAGGCTAGGGCAGCTCATAACTATAGTTTGGTCGACGACTTAGCGCAATCCCCGGCTGCCATGTCAGTATTGGAGGTCCTCTAGACTTGTGCCACTCAGCGGAAATCATTACTTTCCGCCTTGGGGGCAGTCGACCCCGCAGATACCCGACTCATCACCTTTGATCTTGATAGCGGCGAACCTCGTCTTCCCGCCTTGATCGCTTTTCAAATACTAGTAAAAATACAGAACATCACAGTTCATCGGTGTATCATCGATGAAGGTGCATCTACATGCATTATGTCCAAAACAGTATGGCAGAAACTTGGTTCCCCGGAACTCATACCCTCTGCCATCACATTACGTGCTTATGACGGACGACCATCATCTCCTGAAGGGCTCTTCCAAAATGACCCTGTCGAACTCGGGGGCAAGACTATTCTCATCGATATCGAAGTTATCGATGCCCCTCTCGATTATAATATCTTGTTCAGTTGTAGCTACATGTACGCTATGAAGGCAGTGGCATCTGCCATCTTTTGGACAATGATGTTCCCTCACAATGGGAAGATCATTACTATTGACCAAGTCTCACATTATGAGCCTAACCCATCTGCCAACATCGATAACATTCTTCCTCTCATCCACACAAGCCACGATGCATATCCACTTGTCGAGATGGGTCCTGGGATTTTTAAAGATCCATCCTTGTTAGGAACATACCATGGAGCACCACCACTCCTGCATCCTTCCAATCAAGTGTGCATCATATCATCTAAGGGAACTCACACAGAGGATACCCTCCTTCCTACAGAGGATTCTATCATCTCTGACGTCCCACTCGAAACTCTTGCACACTCGTCGACCTCGCCAGTCCACGATTCCACCTCTCCCCAAGGACATGTTCCAGTTTGGGAGATAGTTCCCCAAGCCATCACTCAAATTCCCTTCTTTTACCCTCCACCAGGTATCGAATCTTTTCAGGTAGCCGCAATGCTCACACTACCTAATATGTTTTTAGCAATCCCAGTTTGGTATTTACACCCACCAGAGATGGTCCCTCGACCATCCCTTCCACCCCAAAAAGAAGGAATCCCCATGAAGATTCCCATTCTTACTCCAACCACACTCACTAACCCTCCTGCCACAGCTGGGGGCAGGAGAAAGAAGAAGGAGCCCACAACTCCACTTCCTCCATGCATCCCACCATCTTGTGCACTATGTGAGAAAGAGGGCCACCGAACCAACAACTGTCCGTCGCTACCAGAATTACCGAATTTGATCCCACTCAATCAAACTCCCCCAACACCTGCCACTACAGCTAACCCTGCCACTACCACCCCCCCTTCCAGTAGTAAAGGGTTGAGGACCAAATACGCTTGCGCTATATGTTCAGAATATGGCCATTATACCCACCATTGCCCAGCACTGCCACGATTTTGATAGACATTAGCCGCAGTATGCCAGAACTTCCAGAGCAACCCCAGTCCTGCTACGTCCTCCTCAACAAATATCACTAACATCCGCTATGTCACCACTTCAGTCAATGAATGTATGAGACACCCTTTCTCTCTCTACAATTCATTAGCTCATTTTACATACCAGTGTCCTATGATCCTTGAATACATGCAACATCAATTGACCCTGCTTCACCGACCCGCAGAGGCGATAATTGACATTCCCTCTTCACTAGAGGATCTTCATGTCATTTCTCCCGAACCCGAGGCACTCCCAACGCCTCCATGGTTCTTAAATGACGTATCTGAGGATTCACCCCCCAACCCCCCCAACTCTCCCAATCATTCCCCTATGGACATTTTTCACCTAACCACCACGGGTACCCCTCAGTACTTCAATATATGGTTTATGTCGAGTGAACTCTCACCATCTCCCAACATAGTTCCCCCTGCTTCTTCACCAGGGGGCAACCACATGACCACTGTCATCGAGATCACTCCTCACGACCCCTTATATTCCCGTCACTTCCAATGCGACGAAGAAATACTTGAAGAGTTAAACCACCTGGAATCTCCCAGGGATGCGCTACCCCATCGCACACTCTTCTCTCCATAGGTAGCCTCCATGCCTCCTAACCAAAACCCCATTTACACGGTCGAAACCAAGGATTTTATCCCATCAGGGCCTATCGACTGGTTCAAAAATCCCATCCCCGCCCCTGATGCTTTTGAAGAAGGCAACATGGCCAACATTTCCCCCACCATTAAAATCGACATTTCCATTAAAAATGGCATCGTCGAGGAAATCACCATTGGAGCTGCTTGCACTCCTCAGGAAATCACCGCATATACAGCCCTCTTCCAGGAATATAGGGATATTTTCCCCTGGTCATACACAAAAATGCCTGGCCTCGATCCCTCTATTGTCGAACATCGCATCGACACCTGGCCTGACATTACACCCGTTCACCAAAAACAATGCCCACTCCACCCATCCAAAGCTGTGGCTATCAAAGCCAAAATCAACAAGTTACGTGCTGCCAGGTTCATTTACCCTATCGCCTATACCTCATGGGTTTCCAACCCTGTACCCATTAACAAAAAACAGGGCACTATCCACGTTTGCACAGACTTTTGCGATCTCAATCACGCATGTCCCAAAGACAACTTTCCAACGCCTTTCATCGATCAAATTATCAACGACTGCACTAGCCACGAGGCTCTCTCCTTTATGGATGGATTCTCTGGTTATAATCAAATTCAAATTCACCCCGTCAATCAGTATAAAACCGCATTTACTACCCCTTGGGGTACTTTTGCATATCGTGTCATGCCTTTTTGCTTAAAGAATGCTGGCGCAACTTTCTAGTGGGCTATGACATACATCTTTCATGATATGGCTCATATCATCCTCGCCTACTTGGACGACCTCACAACTCGATCCAAGAAACGCACCCATCATCTTGATGATTTACGAATCATCTTTCAACGATGTCTTCAATACAACATCCACTTGAATCATCTCAAGTGTGTGTTCTGTGTCACCGCAGGGCGCCTCCTCAGCTTTATCATTTCCCAAAGTGGTATTACCATGGACCCCCTCAAAGTCCAAGCTATCACTGAAATTCCACCTCCCCAGAATTTACGACAACTTCAGAGCCTACAGGGAAACGCTAACTTTCTTAGACGCTTTGTCCCAGATTACGCCATACGCGCACACGGTTTCCTTCACTTACTATGTCACGACATCCCTTTTCACTGGGATGCCCATGCCCAACAGTCATTTGACGATCTTAAAACAACACTTTCAAATGCACCTTTAATTAGTGCACCTGACTACAAACGCGACTATATCCTCTACGTATCAGCATCAGCTGTATCAGTAGCCGGCGTCCTCGTCTAGCTAGATGATGACAATCATGAACATGTCATTTATTACATTAGTAAAAACCTCTCAGGGCCACCCTTGAAGTATAAACAGGAAGAGAAACTTGCTCTTGCAGTCGTCCTCGCAGTCCATAAACTGCGCCACTACATTCTGCTTCGAACAACAAAAGTCATCACAGATTCCAACCCTATGCAGTACTTGCTCAGCCATCGGCAAGTTAACGACAAATTTGCTTGATGGATCGTTATCCTTCAGGAGTATGACCTCGAGTTCTCAACACCTAATAGTAAGAAGGCCCTTGTTCCTGCCGAACTTGTCACGACCCTCCCCTCTTACACCACTAGTGCCCCCGTCAATACTGACTTTCCCGACTAACATCTCTTTTACATCACTTCGGATGAGACTTGGTACGGCGACCTCCTCATCTATCTCCGCACTCACAAATTCGGTAACCACCTTTCATGAGACGATCATCGTCGTATTCACCATCAGCCCCCCCGCTACCTCCTCATCGGAGACATCCTATACCGGCGGGGAGCCGACACCATTCTTCGTCGATGCCTGACTATTGACGAGGCCGATAGAGTCTTAAATGACTACCACAACGGCGCATGCAGGGGCCATCTTTTGGGTATATCCACTGCTCAAAATATTATCCAAGCCGATTACTTTTTGCCTACATTGTTTCATGATTGCATTCATGCCGTGAAACGATGTGAGCAATGTCAGCTATACACCAATAAAGCCCAAGCTTCCCCCGCTCTTCTTCACCCTGTCATTACTGTCGACCCTTTTTGTAAATGGGGCATCAACTTTATGACTTGTAATCCCCCCTCCAGCAATGGTCACAAATACATCATTGTCGCCGTTGATTATTTCACCAAATGGGCAGAAGCTATGCCCACTTTCAACAACATCGCTGACACTGCGGTGCGTTTTTTCTTTAACCATGTCATATCCCGCTTTGGAGTACCCCTCCAACTTGTTTCCGATCATGGAAAACACTTCGAGAATGAGATCTTCGTCTAACTCTCATCTCGGTTAGGATTCTCTCACGAGTTTGCCTCACCATATTACCCTCAGTCTAACGGACAAGTCGAAGCAGTTAACAAAGTCCTCAAGACCATGTTACAGTGCACGGTTAATAAACATAAAACCAATTGGCATCATATGTAATTTTATGCGCTATGGGCTTACCGAACGACTGTGAAAACCGCTACTGGTTTCACACCATTTCATTTAGTCCATGGGGTTGAGGCCACTCTCCCCATCGAGTGCGAAATTCCCACCTTACGCACCGCAATTGAGCTATTACCTGACACTGCTCCAATGGAGCAGCACTTGCTAAACTTGGAGTCTCTGGATGAAGATCGTCGATCTTCCTTACAGAACAACGAGGCAGCTAAAAAATGATCCAAGGCTACCTTTGATCGCCATGTCAACCTTCACTCTTTTCGCGAAGGCGACCTCGTCCTAGCTTACGATATCGCTCATGATACCTTTGGCCACGGAAAATTCGAGTCACTCTGGCATGGCCCATACATCATTCAACATTGCCTCACCAAAGGCACATATATTCTGGCCTCTCTCGAAGGCCTCTCTCTCAAAGAACCCATCAACGGGTTATACTTAAAGAAATTTTACGCTTAAAACGTAGTCATTCTACTTTAGGTTATTTTCTTTTATAACGTTTTTAACCTTTTTTCCCTCCCTCACGTCTAAACTATCCTTTGTGCTATTGATAGATGCTTCCTCCACCAACCTACCACATCGGTTATGCCGACGGCGCCAGGCGTTGGACACAAAATCTTACTTCGGCTACTTGGGCTCTCTACACCCCTTCACATGAAATGCTCCATTCAAGCGGCATATGTTTGGTTTCAGCAACCAACAACCAAGCCAAATACACTGCTGTCATTGGCCTCCTAGCCGATGCCCAGCATCATCATATTCGTCACCTTAGCGTCTTCCTCGACTCTCAACTAGTCGTTCTCTAGCTCAACAATGTGTACCATGTACATGATCCTTGCCTCTTTCACAAAGACCTGCAGGTTAGGCTTTTATCTCGACATTTTGATTCCATTACATTTACACATATTCCAAGACAATTGAATCAAATTTCAGATAACCTAGCTAATATTGTGTTAGACTGGCATATATCACATCAAGCTACCTCTACACATACATAAACATATCAAAACCCTGTCACAGCATATACATAGAATAGACATCATCAAAACATTAACCAAAAACATGTAAACACCACATAGATCTCAAACATGTATACTCATGTATATATAAAGGTCCACAGTGCCATCCGAATGTTTACATACAAAAAATATAGGTATCCGCAGGCCAATGAAGCACCTCGGTACAAAATGGGCTCACCAACCTATATACAAAAAAATATATATACATCAAATGCATCAGAGCACCACTCACGATGCCTCTAGAGAACCACCGCCTGCTCCTCCCTCAGGCAGTGGCGGCCCACCACCACCTACCTCAGGCGGTGGTGGTCCACCCCCGACCGACCCCTCCTGCCCCGACGACAGTCGTCCAGTTGTCATCGTAGCAGCCACTGCTGCCCATCGTACTATGGCCCTTCATGGTGGCGACATCCCCACACACTGCTCTAGGAAAGCCTCATCCTGGATGCGTGACCATATGCCCTCAGGCACATCCTATAATACCATCTCCAGATGACGGTGTATGTCCTCAAAATCAGCTTTTCCCACCGCCGAAGGAGCGTGTGATGGCCCAGCACCAGGGTCATCAAATCGACGCCTCCTCGCTACCCTCTCTGGTTCAGCTGGTCGCACCACAACGTCCTCACGTCGACGTCTCTCTCCCTGCGACGGTATCTCCGACGCTCTTTGCAACTCCACCTCGCGCATGTGAGGTGCCACATATACACATGCAAACAAACACCAGATAGTATCAGCACCCATATCATATATATAAGGCATGCTATCTCAAAAAACACAAAACATACATATCAACATCATCAAATCAACATACCTCGGTGGTCAAAAACCTCCTCTGGAGGTAGCACCATGTCTGAATCATCTCGAAAGTCAACCCCGACATAGGGGTAACGTAGTATCACCTGCAGCATCTCCTGCCATACCTGTGCCGCCTCTGCCATGAAGAAGTGGCCACCCTCGCCACCACCATGGCGAAGCAACACGATCAACCACCACATCAGTCGTGGCTCTCGCGCCCCAGGCACACGCAATAGAATCCTAGGGTACAACATCGGCACCCTCTCCAAAAACCAGGCCACCAAGATGGACCCGAAGGCAAAATCCCCTGTATCCATGGACCGATAGTGGTCCAAATGCCCCACCATCCTCGTGTGCAGTGTAAGCCCCCAGGCAAACTGCTCACCGGCCAACACTCTCCCCATCACCAACAATTGGCCCCCACTGATCTGCTGGGTCGCTGGTGACCCATATACTCTCACAATCATTGCTGCTATACAACGATGCGCCAGGGCATCTATCGACCCAATGCTCACAACCATCCCGGACATAAAGTTCTGACCTGAACAATATCTCCAGCCAACAGTCACTAGGGTCAGATCCCTCGGTAGCACCGGCTCCGCCGGTAGGGGCACACCCCGAAATGGGAGCCCAGTCAAGAAGTACACGTCCTCCACCGCAGTGAAGGGGATCTTCTCTCCTCGCACAAGGAAGCAGTGCAGCTCTGGACTCCACATCTGGATCAGGAACTGCAGAAGATACTACTGCGCCTGTATCAAAGGGCACTCAAAGAACTTTAGCAACCCACAGGCTGCCAAAGTCGCTCGCACACCTGGGTCCTCAATAGCCACGGCATCTCGTAGCTGGGACCAATATCGCTCTCGCCAACCCACTGGCATCGTGCAAACTATCCCACCTGCAGCCACAACAAAGAGTCTTATATCAGCCCACGAGACCATCAACAACATCACAAAAATCAATTTTACACCAGTCAACTTTGTCTCTAAGGCGCGACTGTTTTAACCCATAGGCGCGCACACATGCGCGCCTGTTCACTACACAGATGCGCATGTATGCGCACCTGTTAGCTTCACAGGCGCGCTCTCAGGCGCGCCTATTACCTACACAGGCACGCTCTTAGGCGTGCCTGTTACCTACACAGGCGCACACTGGTGCGTGCCTATCCACGTCACAGCCACGCACCAATGTGCAGCTGTACAACCAACAAGCATGCACATAGTGTGCGCCTTTAATTCCCTCACCAGCGCCCCCATGCACATCTACTAGGTGGGCAGGCGTGCACGTGTGCATGCCTACTTCCGGATCGCTCGCGCACGTGGGGCCCACACCCACAAAATCCCTCTGTATGACCCTCCGTACAACCCCTACCCAAAAAATGAAATTCTATTTCTATGCAGGATGATTAGACCACTAACCTGAAGCTCGCTAATCACTAATCGGATGCCTCGTCCTCTCCGAATCTCCAAATCTCCTCTGAAAACTGCTCGTCCAGTCACTATCGCAGCAGGTACAAATGAGGTGGCAATGTGGGCCCTACAACTATATATAGGCCTTTTTGCCAAACTTCCACTCACCATTTCGGGAGCCCACGATGTCCATTTCTCGATCCGTCTTTAGCCACAGGATCATCATCCCGTCATCTACATCACAGCAGTCCCTGGGCCTCTTTTCATCCTGAGCCCCCAGGGCGCCATTTTTCATACCCTGGTCAGGTACGCATGTGCATATTCACGCTTATCAAATACATACTCATATCTTCGATTCTCTTCAGATATTGTTCACATTAGGTATTTTGTTTTCATGTGTGCAGGTACTTAATAATCATACATCGGCACGACCCCTTAAGGTATATACTAAGCACTGACATGTAGTCTTTTCCTCTATATCGCACTTACATTTCCAGTCACACCCTCTGATATTTGCCTCTAGGATCCCCATTCCTGGCTCTGCAGTACCCACACCTCCATTTGCATCTTCGGTACTGTCACCCGGTAGCATTCTTCCCCACATGCGTTGTCCCATTCATAGCACCTTGTGGCACTTCTGACACTCATGCTGTTTTTCAAAACCCTTTAGGGATGGGAGTCTCGATAGTCTTTCATCATGTCGCGAATCCACCACATACTCCTTCTCCTCATTTTTCTAGCTTTCCCACACAGACTCCCAGATTATCTCTTCACGGTTCTATTTTTTGACTGCACCTCCGTAGTATCATGAACCCTACATTTCATCCACAATCAGTTTTCCCATCAACAAATCTCCCTTCATTTCACCTACCTCATACAGAAACTCACCAATGCCCCCCCCCCACCCTTCATCATTTTTCCGAGAAAATTATACCCTACATGGGCCACCCATATCACACTGGGGCACCCGTTTCTGTATTTGTACATTTCTCCCCAATTATTCGTTATTTATTGTACAAACGCCTTTATTTTCAGTCGTTACATTACCTTTTTTGTCATCACCTTTGGTGACCTACTTCCCTCTTTTTGTCCAACCGCAACCCATGTCACCCTTGGTTAGAGCACTACTTATCATCTACCCATGCCGGCATCGTCCATATCTTCAGAGTACCCCACAAGTCACTTACCTCTGCCCTCTGAATTTGTTTACCTTGTCCCGCCTCTGGCACAACTTATCCCCAGTCTTGTTGTCCCCCTGACACTCGACCTCATTGAACGATTGCGACCACTTTTTCTCTCACACATACTCCAACCAAGGGCAGTATTGAGTCTTCCCACATCTTGAATTCATCCATGTACCTCCGCCACTTCCTCACCTCAGCACTTCCTCACTTCTGGGAGTCGCATCCCCCTTTTTTGTCGACATCAGCACAATTTTTCAGAAGGGTGACAATATCTTGATTCTCATTATCCACTCAATGAGAGATCTCGGACGGCACAGGGTGAAACACCATTGCTCCCTGCTATTGTTGACCCCCATAACATTCGACACAAACACTTTCTCATGTTATGGTGGGTCTTACTTTGCAACTATTGCAGTTAGTTCTTTCATTTGTCGAAGACCTCTGAACTTGGCTGGGCTATCAATGCCCACGTAGTCAGTAATACTTATTACCGTGATCACTGCCTACTATTCAGAGTATGTTCATTTGCAGAATTGTCTTCTGCCTTTATTACGACCGCCCCTGAGGGCGCTACAGTTGTCTACACCAACACTTCAGTCATCTTTTTTCAGAGTTACATGACACAAGCATGGGGCATGCCCGCCTCGTTTGTACACAGTTTTCTATTTTACACACCTCATGGAAGGTCGGGTCCTACCAGCTCCTTTTTCCCTCCAACGGATTTCTTTGGATGATCCCACTATTTCTCTTTCTTGCAACAACATTCTCAATAGAAGAAACATTGATGGATTTCGGCTATACGTATGCTCCTAACCTCATCCATCATGGGGCATATGTTATCACTGAAATTTCATCCGTACATGGTTACAAGAAATCAACATCATCAAGTAGTGATGAAGTCATCCATGGACCTGAATTAATACCACAACATTCAAAAAGGTCAAAAAACTATACAAAGTAGTGAAAAAATTGAAGAGCGCTATGCAGACATTAGGCGTGCGTGCATGCGCGAAACATGAACGCGAAAATCACGCACAGGCGCACGATGCACGACTGTTATCGTAAAAAGATACACACCTACTAAATGACGCATTTATGAGAGTGGTCGGCCTCCCACCCACTTATGGTTCAGCTCCCAAGCTGATTTGACTCTCAAATCTAGACTGGATCCGACTGGTGGGCTGGTCAAAGACCTAGGAATGCCCTAATTGGCCTCTTTTCACACTACAAAGCAGTTAAACAATAACCCAAATGAATGCTATAAAAAGCCATGGATGCACCTCATTTTTTCAAGGAATTCAAAGTAATGTTATGCTGCCTCTATTCTCTTGAGGACTCCATCCTTATCAAGAGCATATTGCCACCATTGCATTGGACAATCCATCTCACCCATTGAGTGGATTTGTAAAGAGTTCTTTCATCATCATTTTCCATTTTTTCTTTGTTGTAAGAAGAGCTAGCTAGTGGGGGTCCAAGAGCCCTCCCTTGGAGGAAGAAGGGACTCATAGTCCCCTTTCTTCTTGGTGCTTTGTTTTCATTAATAGATCAGCCTCAACATTGGTGACATGGGTCTTATGGTTCTTTTTGTTTCTATGTCCCTATGCTCATGAATTTAGTTGTTATTTCATTTCTTTGTTTAATTCTTAATTGTAGTCTTTTATTTTCTTTCCCTAACTCTTTTCCTTGCAGCTGTCCTGCTCAGCAAACCCAACTGAGCTTGCAAGCACCTCTATTTTTCTCACCAAGGTGACGAAAGAGGCGCAACACACAGGTTTAAAAATTACATGTGGTATCAAAGCTCGTTTTTGGCTTCAGAAGGACTTTATCTTGGGTCTGTGATAAACCTGGGTTTAGTGGGGTATTTTGCAGTGGTTATTCGAGTGTATAAAGAGGAATGAAAAACTCTTCTAGAATCGAGATAGAGAAGTTCAACGGTTAAAAATTTGAGCTATGGAAGCTCAATATGGAGGACCTTCTTGTAGACAAAGAACAATGGATCGTTGTGGATCCTAGTACACAACCTACTGGTATGCAGCCTACTGGCACACAAACGACTGGTACACAACCTACTAGTACACAAACTACTAGTACACCACCTACTGGTATGTCAAAGGAAGATTGGGAAAAGTTGGACAAAATATCAAGGAGTACTATTCGACTCTACCTGGAAGATTCAGTGTTGTTGAATGTCTCGAGAGAATCTACAGCCAAGGAACTATGGAATAAGTATCAATCAAAGTCCCTGGTAAACAAGTTGTTTCTTCAAAAGAAGTTGTATCATCTTAGGATTTAAGATGGAGATTCTGTGATAGAACATATATATGCCTTTAATACTCTGGTAACTCAACTTGTCTCTGTCAATATTACGATTGCAGAAGAAGATAAGTGTATTACTTTGTTATTTTCTTTACCAGACTCTTGGGATAATCTGGTTGTAGTAATTGGTAGTACCTCTCAATCTACATTGAAGTATGAGGATGTAGTTTCATCCTTGTTATCTGAAGAAATAAGGTGGAAAAGAATGGATAGTCATAGCACATATGCTTTATTTGTAAGAGGTCGTACCCAAGACAAGAATCTTGGTAAGCCTTCAGGGGGGAGACCTAAACATATAGGTAGATCTAAGTCTTCTGGAAAATATTTGAGGAAATGCTGGAAGTGTGGTAAAACATGGCATTATAATAAAGAATGCAAGTCTAAGAAGGTTGAAAAACCAAAGGGATCGGATAGTACCTCTTCCACATAGGCGAAAACCTCCACTGAAGAAGGATGTGATGTTTACCTGGCATCTACAGGTACACATGCAGACCGTGATGTATGTTTGATTGAATCAGGTGCATCATACCATATGACTCCTCACAATAAGTGGTTCTTTGAATATGAAAAATATGATGGTGGTGATGTATTCCTAGGAGATGACTCAACAAAAAAATCATGGGACATGAAAGGGTTAAGTTGATGCTAAAATATGGAAGGATTGCAACTCTCCTTGGGGTTCTGCACATTCCAAAACTAGGCAGGAGCCTAATATCTGTAAGCAAGTTGGATGATGCAGGAGTGGATACTATATTTGGAAAGGGCACTTGCAAGATGGTACAAGGAGAAATGGTGTTGATGAGGGGAGATCAGTGTGGAACTATGTACAAGTTGTTGGGAAGAACTTATACTAATGGGTGCAATAGTTCTTTTGTCCTTGAGGAGAAAAATAAAGAAGACAAGACTAATGCCATCCCTAAAAATAAGACCATGCTGTGGCATCAAAGACTAGGGCATATTGGAGAAAAGGGCCTTCGAACACTACACAGTAAAGGCATAATTGAAGGTATGTCTAATTGCACTTTGGATTTTGATTTCTGTGAACATTGCATATATGGTAAACAAAATCGAGTAAGATTCCCATCTGGTGCTACAAGAGCAAAGGAGATATTAGAATTGATACACACTGATGTGTTTGGACCTGCTCCTGTTCCATCACTAGGTAAGTCTGTGTATTATGTTTCATTCATAGATGATTTCTCAAGGTACACATGGATTTATTTTCTTAGAAATAAATCTAAGGTATTTGATAAATTTAAAGAGTTTAATGCTCTGGTATAAAATCAGACAGAGAAGAAAATAAAGGTATTGAGAACAGATAATGGTGGAGAATTCTGTGGAAATGAATTCGAAGAATTCTATAAGAAGTGTGGTATAGCAAGGTAGAAGACTACTCCATACACTCCTCAACAGAATGGAGTTGTATAAAGGATGAACATGACACTGATGGAAAAAGAAAGGAGCATGCTCAGCGGTGCCGAGTTAGGACAAGAATTCTGGGTAGAGGCAGTGGGTACAACATGTTACCTGGTCAATCGATCACCTTCATCAACATTGGATGATAAAACTACAAACGAGGTATGGACTGAAAAGATACCCTCTCTTCAACATATTAGAGTGTTTGGTTTTGATGCTTATGTACACGTTCCAAAGGAAAATAGGAGTAAGCTGAATAAAAAAGATGAAAAGTGTATCTTTATTGGTTATAAAGATGGTGTGAAAGGTTATAAGATTTGGAACCCAGAAACTAAGAAGATTGTTTACAGTCGGGATGTTGTTTTTAGAGAGGTAAAAGATGTGTCCAAAAAGGAATTCCTACCAAGGCAAGACGAACCTGAGAAAATAGAGCTAGAGTTGGATGATGAAAAATATGAATCATTTGAAGAAGATGAAGCAGAAGAAGAAGAAGAACCTCATACCCCAGTATTGAGGATATCAGTGAGAGAAAGAAGGCAACCGGAAAGGTATAGTCCACTTGATATCCATTCCAATTTTGATTTATCTATTACTAATGATGATCCCAGAAGTGTCAGGGAAGCAGTGAATTCAGAGGATAGTAAAATCTAGAAGAAGGCCATGGTTGAAGAAATGGATGCCTTGGATAAGAATGAGGCATGGGATATAGTTGAGTTTCCAGCTGGAAGAAAATATGTTGGTAGCAAATGGATGTTTGAGAAGAAGTTTAATGTAGAAGGAAAAGTGGAGAAATACAAATCTCGGTTAGTAGAAAAAGGTTATTCCCAGGTAGAGGAAATTGACTTTGGTGAGATTTTTCTCCTGTTGCTAAATTAAATTCTATTAGATTTCTTTTATCTATTGTTGATGCTTTTTATCTTGAAGTGGAACAGATGGATGTGAAGACAAAATTCCTACATGGGGATCTGGAGGAGGAAATCTACATGAAGCAGCCAGAAGGCTTTGTAGTAAAGGGAAAGAAAGAGTTGGCCTGTAAGCTAAAGAAATCACTATATGGTCTAAAGCAATCACCTAGGATGTGGTACCAAAAGTTTGACACATACATCCGTCGATTGGGATTTGTGAGAAGCAGGGCTGATCACTGTGTATATTCTAAGCAGGTTGGTAATCACTTCATTTATGTAGTGTTGTATGTTGATGACATGTTGTTGGTAGGAAACAACATGGATGTTATAAAGGAGGTGAAATCACAACTATCCTCCAAATTTGACATGAAGGATCTCAGTGCTACTAACTTCATTCTAGGAATGGAAATTAAAAGAGATCCTGGAAACAGGAAACTTTGGTTGAATCAGCGAAAATATGTTGAGATGATATTGCAAAGGTTTAATATGCATGGAAGTAAACCAATCAAGGTTCTGATTCCTATAGAGGTAAAATTATCTGCATATCAGTGTCCTAAGACACAGGAAGAAGAAGAGGACATGTCCCATGTTCCATATGCCAGTGCAGTTGGCAATTTGATGTATGCAATGGTCTATACTAGACTGGACATTGCACATGCAATGGGAGTTTTGAGCAGGTATATGTCAAAAACAGGGAAGGAGCATTGGACAACGGTAAAGAGGGTCTTGAAGTATTTGCGTGGCACTACCAATTATGGATTGTGCTATGAAGGAAGACTAGGATTGGACAGAGTGGTGGACATACATGGCTTTGTTGATGTAGAATGGGATAGAGATATGGATCACAGAAGATATACAAATGGGTATGTGTTTAACCTATTTGGAGGAGCAATCAATTGGATGAGAAAAAAACAGGTTGTAGTGGCACTCTCAACTACAGAAGCTGAATACATGGCATCCACTCATGCAAGCAAGGAAGTAGTATGGTTACAGAGATTGTGTTCAGATATTGGGTTGGTACAACAAGTAGTGAGATTAGATTGTGACAGTCAGATTGCAATATTCCTGGCAAAGAAACCAGCTTATCATTCGAAGACAAAGCATATTGATGTTCAGTATCACTTTGTAAGAGACATGGTTGAGGAAAAGAAGGTGTTGCTGGAAAAGGTTGACACTTTGAAGAATGTTGCAGATTCATTGACAAAGTCTATGAGCACATAAAATTTCTCCTAGTGTAGAGTAACAATGGGCATTGTTGCCCTAGATTGTTGACTATATAATCCCGTGGACCCCTGGATGCAAAGAAAAAAACAAGTGGGAGAATGTTGGGTATGTGTTATATTCTTTGCATGTCTGTGTGTGGGCGCGTCAGATTCGAAAAATGCATCTAAAGATCCCTATAGTAGTTTTGTTTATGTCGTGTGCCTCAAGCGCTTCCTAGGGGGGTCCTAGGGCGGGGCCAGGTATGCCCCCCTAGTTATGCGTAGCACCCCGATTTTTTTTTTTGGGTGGTTTTTTGCTATTTTTAGCGGTTTTCTAAATTAATCCTGGATTAAGGGATTAGGGTTTTGGTATCTACGGAATACCTAAAAACATTGTATATATTGTATGATGAATGGTGAAATTCGATATAATGAATATATGAAAGGTTTTCCCCGGTTGAGGGTTTCCGGTATAAGTCTCTGTGTACTATGTGTATGAGCCATTGATTAAATTCTATTTTTCTTAAGAATCTATATGCATTGCTTTACTTAATAGGTTTAAAACTTACAACTATGTGGTCATTTTACTTGCTCAGATTTTTCCAATGTTGAACATAAGAGCATGGGTCAGAATTTTAGCTGCAAATTCTTAGTTAAAATGCCAAGTTCTTTTTAGACAAAAAGGTTTCACTTTGACAAGTTCAAACAAATCCAATTTGATCGATGAAGAGAAATGAAATCAAAATTAGCGATCCCTCCATAGTGGAATTAATTTAGAAAGCAGAACAAAAGAAAACAAGTGGTACCCAAAAGAGACAAAATACCATAAAAGATTTTAGGGTGTGTTGAGCGCTCAACAAAACTCATCCACTCAGATGTATGTGGCCCAATGTCATCAACCTCTGTTAGTGGGTATGTATACTATGTGTCATTTATTGTTGATTATTCTCACAAGACTTGGGTTTACTTCTTGAAATCAAAAGATGAAGTGTTTGGAAAATTCAAGGAATTCAAAGCCTTGATAGAGAATTTGTTTGAAATAAAAATCCAGATACTCAGGTAAGATAATGGAGGAGAATACACCTCAAAATAATTTGTAAGATTTTGCAGATATGTCGAGATTAAGAGTGAGATCAGCACTCCCTACAATCCTCAACAAAATGGTGTAGCAGAAAGAAATAATATAACTATAATGGAAGCAGTGAAGACTATGATCCACAATCAAGATATTCCAATGCACTTATGGGATGAAGCAACAAGAAAAATGGTGTATTTCCAAAACAAACTATCCCATAGTTCACTTGGATTCGAAACCCCCCAAGAAATGTTCTTTGGAAAGAAGCCAGAAGTAAGCCATCTCAATATATTTGGTTGTCTAGTGTTTGTACACATTGTGAAAGAAAGAAGAACCAAGCTGAACCCTTCAGGAAAGAAGGGAATATTTGTTGGATACTATGAGGTCTCTAAGACCTTCAAAATTTACATACCAGGTTACCATCGTATTGATATCAACAGAGATGTAACCTTTGATGAAGATACAACACTCAAGAAGTCATACTAGCTTGAAGAAGTATATGAAGACGAAGCTGTAGCTCCCAGAGTTGCAGAACCAGTGAGGGAAGTTACATTTTCCCCTGATGATGATATTCCAGAAGATTAGGATATAACATAATCTAAAGAACCTTCCCAAATGATGATCTCTCACAAGAGAAAGCCAGCTTGGTCAAGGGAACTTATTCAAGATGGAGAGAAGTATGGTTCCCTAGAAGGAACCATGAGACAAATCAAGAAACCTAAGCCATTCTATAGTTATATGGCTTTGATGTGTGATCTCATAGAAAAGGAACCTAATTTCTTTGAAGAAGCCATTCAGAAGAAAGAATGGGGCAGATTCCATGACAGAAGAATACCAATCCATTATAAAGAATGATGTATGGGAAATAGTTCCTAGATTGAAGGACAAAGATGTGGTATCTTCAAAATGGTTATACAAGATAAAACATGCTGTAGATGGAAGTATTAAAAAACATAAAGTAAGATTTGTAGCCCGTGGATTTTCTCAAAAGGAAGGCATTGATTATGAAGAGAAATTTTCTCCTATATCTAGATACACTTCTATCAAAACAATCATAGCTCTTGCAACCAAGATGAAGTGGAAGTTACACCAGATGGATGTGAAAACAACCTTCTTAAATGGTGTCACGGAAGAAGAAGTGTATATAGAACAACATCAAGGGTTTGAAGTTGAATATATAAAGGATCATGTCTGCAAGTTGAAGAAGGCTCTGTACCGGTTGAAGCAAGCTCCTAGAGCTTGGTATGGAAGAATTGATAGTTTCCTGATGAGCTTGGGCTTTACCAAGAGTAAAGCTGATTCTAACCTTTACTTCAAGGTTATGAATGATGAGCCAGTTATATTGCTGCTGCATGTGGATGACTTATTCTTAATTGGAGAAGAAAATCCCATCACTGAATGTAAGAAGAATCTCCCTGCTAAATTTGAGATGAAAGACCTAGGCCTAATGCATTATTTCTTAAGTGTTGAGGTTTGGTAGAGTCCAAAGAATATCTTCCTTAACCAAGGGAAGTATGCAATTAAAATACTGAAGAGGTTTGATATGTTGGAATGTAAAGACATGAACACACCCATGAATTTTTTTTTGAATCTTTTGGTTGATTTTTCATCAGAATTGGTTGATGCTACGCTATACAGACAAATCATTGGATCGTTGATGTATCTAACGAATACCAGGCCATATATATGTTTTTCTGTGAACACCTTGAGTCAATATCTGGTAGAGACCAGATGTGTTCACCCTGTTGCTGCAAAACATGTGATGAGATACCTTAAGGGTACGTTGGACTATGGTCTCAGTTATACTGGAGATCATGACTTGTGTTATGAACATAAATATACATATAAAATAGATATTGATAACATAATAATTAATTAATAAATAATAACTATTAATAATGAAAGGACATGTCTCAAAGGACATGATTATTGGTTAAGGGAACCCCTGCGTGGGTATATAAATGAGCCCTCATTCTCAATTGTATATCATCTTATCTATTCATATTTTATACATGATTCCTACATGGATTATTATGTTATATTCCAAGTATTTTGGATAATTCTTGTGTGAGTGAACTTTGTTCATCTCATTTGGTATCAGACCCATTGGCCATATCTGATCCCGTCCATTGGCTATATAGTAGGCTTCTAGCCACACTGAAAAATATTCAGAGTTTCTCTGATATGGTCCTTGACCACCAACCAACCTGTGGCCATTTAAAAAATCAATTCTGTTAAAGAAAAAAAAAGTGATTCCGCTGCAATTTTGAAGTCCAAAAGTTTTGTTGAAGAAAAAATAAAAAATAAAGTCTGCTGCAAATTCTGTAGAGAAATCAAGGAAAAAAGTATGAAAAGAAGCAATTTCATACACATATCAATGGTACAATTAACTAATTTCCAAACAATTAATTCATCACCAATTGGCATTTCCGTACAAGCAATCAATTAATTGAGCAGTACACATTATGTATGCACTATACATAATTAAAGACTGTTGTAACAACCAATCTGTATACATTATGTACAATTCATCACACATTTTTCAAAACTCTACTTAGCCCGTACTCTACCTCCATACAACGAATCAATCTGCGTCCGTACAAGAACCGTCCAAACAATTTGTGTCAGTACAGAAGCTGTCAATTCAATTTAATCCATCTGTACTGATTTTAAATTGCAGGGCCGCCATTGTAAATACTCGCTCCTACAACATACTCGTGGGAAAGGGAGTTCGAAGTTTCCGCTGAGAATTTAACAGTGGAAAGCACATGGGTAATCCAATTAATTCGGTGTTGCTCAAATCATGGTTGGGCATAAAAGATATTGGTTCCATACCATACCATACTGTACGAGCATCAACTTAAAAGATCATGACTATTCATCATAGCCGAAAGTTTAATTTATTTTGTATAATCGCTGTTACAAAAAAAATTACAAGAGTGTGACCCTTCAAATTAGGAGATTAAAATAAAAATCAATGTGGACTTTTTCTTTGAGTTTAAAATCGATTTAAAAATATATATATTAATTGGGTTGTCCAAATTTCGAAAGGACATAAACATTTAGTTAAGGAGTAAAAAAAAAATGCTCCAAAATTAAAGGGTTACAAAAGGAGTTTTCAAAATTAAAACCTTAAAGAAAGAGGCGTATTTAATAG
>JASDQU010681092.1:127310-174261 GCA_032191745.1 Picea mariana
TTATGCCTTCGGCTATCATTGAGAAACTCGATCTCGAAAAAACTTCATTTAGGCCCTCAAAATGGCCCCGGAAGTGAAAACCTGCTAAAAATAGTAAATTGCCAAAATTGCCAGAAACATGTTTTGGGCCAGTTGGAGAAGGTGGGTGGCCACCGATATCCACCTGGATCAATAGCTGTAGTTGGAAGAAGAAGGAGAGAGAGGCACATTGCTCAGTCTTGTATATTCTCTAGTGTTTGGACTTTTATCTTGGCATTGTATTGGCAATCTATATTAAGGAAGTTTTTTCTAGGTTTTCTCCACCATGAGGGTTTCCCAGGATAAAATGTTGTGCATCTTGTAATTGTGTTTCTCTCAGTGATCCTGCTTATGCTATTATTGTCTAGTAAATTGAAAATAACTTAATAACATCTCTAAATTTAACACAAAGAAGAAGTATGGTTGCAATGGCTGTGTTTAGGGATTGGGTTTGAGAAGAGAGATATGAAGATAAATTGTGATAATCAAAGTGCAATATTTCTGGAAAAGAACCCAAATTATCATTCCAAGACTAAGTATATTGATGTATAATACCATTTCGTAAGAGACATGGTGGAAAACAACACGGTGCTACTGAAGAAAGTAGACACATTGGAAAACATAGTGGACTCTTTGACCAAGTTTGTGAGTACTGTGAAGTTATATTGGTGCATAGAGGTAATGGGCATTGTTTCCTTGGGTCTGTGAACAAAATTTCAAGAAACTTCCAGTTCAACACAGAAGACAACAAGTGGGAGAATGTTGGGTTGTTATATTCTTTGTAGTGAAACTCTAATCAAGGTGGATCGACTAGAAGTGAAAGTTGAAGGTCGAAGTGTTTGACCAGAAAAAGTCGAAGTTGAAGTAATCAACAACGAGTCAAAGAGGTCAACCGATAAGAGGTCATCAAGAGGTCCTATGACAACTAACTGAACACCAAATGAAGGTCAACTAGTAGTTGACTGGTAAATTGACTGGTAGTCGACTGTAACCGAATCCCAAGATTCACAGGATTTGTAGCCAATGATCTATGTGGATCTGTAATTGTTTTTGGGCACCTTTATTTAGGGTTTTTCCCATTATAAAGCCTATAAATAAGGCATGTTGTATTTGTATTAAGTTGATATTCATGCTCATATTTATCAGTAGGTTGTTGTTTATGTATATGTAATCCAAATTGGCTACAAGGTTGTTTTTGTGGAAGCAAAAGGGTATGATGTCGATTGTGTCTTAGGTGTATACCAAGGTTAGGCATGTAACCTTTTATTTTGAATGAATAAGACAACAAGAGAGAAAGATGCTCAAGGAATGCTAGTTTTCTCATTTGGTTTTCCAGGGTAAAATATCTGTGTACTATGTGTCTTCTTTGTCATTTGTTTTCTCGCTTAAATTTGTCTTCCTCTATTATATTAGGTTTATCGTGGAAGTATATTTTCCTAATAGGGATTCCTTAGGAATTAGGGAGATAAATGTGGCATTGAGAGTAGGAAGGACTCCCAAAATTACTTGAGATTATGAAACAAGAGCCTAGACATCTAATTTGACAACCAACCAACAATGATGGAAAAAATTAGAGGTGAAGTCGTTCGGTCCTATAAATTTGCCAGAGGCCATTGATTTCCTCTTCCACCTCAGTCAAGGAGATAGGTGCAAAAGGCATTCATTGTTCTCATTAGTTACCAATTTTGGGATGTGGAAGGTGATAGAAAGAATCAGATCAGATCTACCAAGTCGAGCTTTCGTTAACAAGGTGCTAAAGAAGGAGACTAGCTCATGCTCAATGTCTTGATGGGAGGTGAGTTTACTACCTTGAGCTGATTTTAGCTAAGTGATGTGATTGACATGTTGTTGATGAATAATTGATCTATGGAAGAATTTCATGTTGCATTTCCCCTCTTTGATCTAGTGAACTATGCATTTCTTCCTCCATAGAATTTCTTCCTGAAAACACCTTTCATCTAGTTAATTAATGATATTTTTTTCTTGGTTGGAGAGATCCTTAGTCCATCCCATTGATATTATGGTAGCTGCAGGAGGTATTAACCTCTACGTGTAACCTTTGTTGAGACTAGAATATTCTGGAAGCAAGAGAAACCCTAAACAGATGTGTGATAACCCTAGAAGACATGCCAACTCAGCATAATATATAATATTAAGGTATTATACTTCAGGAAGACAAGTCAGCTCCACAGGAAAAAGATGAATAGAAAATATAATTACCAGAAATTCAGGTCGGCCCAACCAGAAAAGTCACTGGATAGATTAGTATAAATAAAGGATGTCTTGGTTCATTTGTTCACTCATTCTCACAACTGCATAAAGACAAGTGGTGTGCATGACTGGAGGAGAGCTGTAGCTGATGCAGTATTGAATTGATCTTTCAGTTATGGTTTTGACTAAATTCTTCTTTGGTTATGGTTTGGACTCTCTGCTTGGTGTGCTAGATTTGGAGAGAAGTACGCTACCTTGGTTGGCTATTGGTTCTAGGGTTTGCTTCTAGAATTATTTTATCTATCAAGGTTAAGGTGGTCGGGGGTGGCTTCAGCCTATGGTTGGGTGATAATATTGTTATATTGTCTATGGAAAAATGAGCCTATATCTTTAATTCTAATAGGTTATGGGCCCACACCACCTTCAAGACAGTCTAACCACTGGAAGGTAGTGCGATAGTTCTTTGTTAAGCTTGTTGTGGCACCAATTACAGTTGTAGCTAGGTTTTTTGATTATGCACCTGCAACAAACCCTAACCCTTGTGTTTGAGCACTTCTGGTGAAGAATTTGACCTAATTCCTTGACATCCTAGTGTGCCTTAGCATAACTCACCTCTTGGTACTATCAACTAGCAAACACGTCAGGTTTAAATTTTTGGTCAAAGTCAAAGTCAAAGGTTGACTTCTAGTCCATTTGATTTTGTGGTCAAAGTTGAAATTTTAGAGTTTCTAGATTGTTCTAATCATTGAATCTTCTGATTGAGTTTCTAATCTCTTCTTGTCAAGATGGTATCTAGTTTTAGATTGGAAGATAAGCTGGATGATGCTACAAGGTTTCAAAGGTATGCACTTGTATATGCTATCTAAGTTATATCATATAGAAAAACATGAGTGTGTTTGCAGGGAAAGTACTAGAGATCTTGTCCAAGATGTAATCTTGGATTTAGTGCATTCAAAAGAATAAACAGACCCTCCATAGAAATTGAGGCTTCAGGTTCCAGGTTTGATTAAATTGTTAAAATTTATATATATCAAGGGTGATAGTTGCTACATTACAAATTGTGAAAGTAATATTTAAAATATTCTATTGTTTCTAGATGCAATGAATACTTGATTGCATATGAATACTATTGATATAGATGCTTATTGTACTTTTTCGCAAGATGTACTGACATCTCCTCTAGATAGATATTTCTTGTTTTCTCTTGTTGTTCTTGCTCCAGGTAGGTACCCTTGTGATGAAAAATCCTTTCGGAAGCTGTCATAGAAGAATTTTATAAGGATGACACAACTGCCAGATAGGAAACAGTCATAACAGATAGAAACAAACTTAAATAGACTCAAAGGAGTCATACTTGAAGGAATTCAGAAATCAAAAGGAAACTATAACAAGCTTGTGACACTTTGTAGAAAGAAAAGAGAGATGCAACAGATGGAAGCATGTAATCTCTCAGATGGAGGGATATGATCACAAAATTCCAAAAGAAGAGCATGCATATTTCTCATTCATGCATGAAGCTAGGATTAGGAGGGAGCTAATCCCCAATGATATGATCCATTGAAGAATAATCCGTAAAGACTATGAAGTATCTATCCATGTTATTCATTGGAAGTAGTAGCCATGATAAACAACACATGTTTAGTTTGACTCTAGAAGAAGTCTTCTTCAAAAACAAGCCTTGTATATCCTTGGTTTTCCATATACATTTATGTTCCTACGGTAGAAGGAAGAAGTTGGAGCCTTCAAGAAAGAAGGGAATGCAATCTATAGAAGATTCCATGGACTCCAATATTAAAGAGAAACATCAGGAAGAACATGAAGATTCCAAGAAAGAAAGAAAATCCAGAACAACCAATTGAACCAAGTTTGAACCCACTAGAAGCAGTTAAGCATAAGGAATGGAAATAAGTTGTGATGAAGAACAATGTATGTGAGAAATTCTGAAAAATACTTAAGCATTGATAGATACAAGGTGAGACTTGGGGCTAGAGGGTTCTCCTAGAAGGAGGGAGAAGACTATGATGGCATCTTGTTCCAGTAACCAGACATACCTCTACTTGAGCCATTATATCTTCTGCAGTATCCATGGATTGGAGTTTACATTAAATGAATGTAAAAACTATTCTTCTCAACAAAGTAATTGAAGAAGAAGCGTATGTAGAGAAACTTCAAGGTTTTGAGGTATACCGGAAAGAGACCCTTGTATGCAGATGGAAGAAGACCTTGAATGGATTCAAGCAAACTTGGTGCAGAGCCTCTCATGTACAACAGAAGCATGGTGAAAACTTCTTATGATAGAGGAAGTATATTGAAATGGTTCTTCGGAAGTCTGGGATGATGGATTGAAAATCCATGGAAAACTCCCATGATGATAGATCTGAATAATTTGAGGGACTTTGATCTAGTAGACCCGTCTCTGTATCGACAATTAATTGGCTCATTAATGTATTCGGAGAATACTCAACAAGATATTTTTTTTGTGGGACATTTGAGTTATGATATACAACTGCATGGATTTATCGATTCAGATTGGGAAGGGAGTGTAGATGACAAAAAAAGTGCTACTTGGATATGTTTCAGTTTGAGCTTTTCCATGATGTCATGGGATAGCAGGAAACAAAAGTTTTTTGCACTTAGCACTGCAGTAGCATAGTATATTGCATCTTTTGATGCTTGTACAAAAGCAGCGTGGCTTCATAAGTTGGTTTCTGGATTGTTTGATCAGGTGTTGGATTCGACCATGATATATTGTGATAATCGGAGCTGTGTGAATCTTTCATAGAACCTGGTGTTTCATGACAAGTCAAATCACATTGAGATCGAGTATTATCTTCTCCATGATAAAGTCTAGAGGGGAGAAATGGTTCTCTAGTATATCTTCACAAATAAGCAAATATAAGATATTTTGGTAAAGCCTCTATCCAAGATGAAACGTTTGTGTACTTAAGGGACAAGATGGTACTCATGGAGATGACTTCCTTATTGAAAAAGGAAGATATTACTCCTAAGTTGAGAGGGGGTACTGATATGTTATTGATTTATGGGAAGTCATTTTCCAGTTCGGAAAATGGTCCAGGTTGGGCAGTCACCTTCCAATCTGGAAAGTGGCTCAAGATTTCTGACGGACATGAATTTTCTAGTTTGGAAAATGGTCCAAATCGGACAGTCATTTTCATAATGAAAATGGTCTGATAGATTGCTGATGTACCATAGACATCGATTCCCCTTGTGGAAAGTGTGGGGGAATGGTCTAGGAAAATCATTCTTCTTGGTAGTCACTCTAAGTAGTGGTCCAACAAAATGGTCCACCTCTTCAGGAAGTCATTCTTTCGAAGTTCACAGTTGTGAATGGTTTTGAAGAATTGTTAGTTATAAGAGGTTGGTGTAGAATAAAAATTTCCATAGGAAATGGTCTAGATAGTCATTCCCTAGGACAAACTCATTCTCTCCAGGTTGCACTATGATTAGTGCTAGAGGAATGGACCAATTAGGTGAATGGTCCAGGTTCAACAATTAGGGATAGGCATTCCCTAGGGGAGATTCATTCTCTCTAGGTTGCACTATGTTTAGTGCTAGAGGAATGGCCCAGTTAGGTGAATGGTCTAGGCTTAGAAATCAAGGACAATTATTCTTCTATGCTTGGGAAGAATAGTCCAGATAGCCCATGGATAATGTTTTTAATTTTCAAGGGCATATGCTCTTCCATATATCACAAATGTGAGTGGAAGAATGGACCAGATGACTCAGTTTGTATCATGATATTGTTTATGCAGGTTGATATCATATGCTATGCTTCTTGTGGAGACTATATGTCTTTGGACTGTAGTTGTATGCTACCGTGGTGGATGTGATCCACTAGTAGTGACGGTGTGTCACTGGTTAGTAGCCTTGTGCTACTAAGAGTGGTTGTGTACCACTAGATAGTAGTTGTATAATACTATGGATATACACAATTGTTCTCTATTGGATAGAATTATAGCAACAATATGATACTATCCGATTTCCATGGAGACTACCACTAGTGTTGGAGTTGATTTTTAGCTAGATGGATAATCAGTGTGCTGGTGGATAAACATTCTCTAGGTAGAGAATGGTCCAGACAGAACATATTATTGGTGGACATGCATTCTCTTTGTGGAGAATGGTCCAAGTTCAAAGTTTGTTGACATATCGTGGACTAGTATTTTCCTAAGGCACAAATTGTGGCCCGATTAGGAAAATGGTTCAAGACCAATATTTTCTAAGGCATATGGATAGAGACTGATCTCTATGGTACATATGACCGGATTATAAAATAATCTGAGATTGAATTTCTATAGGAATGGTCTCTGTATCCCATAGGGTGGCTTTGAACATCTGGAAGGACTGCCATTATTCTAGTACATAGGTCCACATTAGAAGAATGATCCTTGTAACCCATTGTGGAGTGAAGCTTTCAACATCTATTGGGACAATTATTCTTCTAGGACATATGTCCGAATTAGAAGAATGGTACTTGTATCACTATGTTGAGTGAGTGACCTTTTCAACATCATGCCTGATTACTCAGATGGAGTATGTCCTCGAGAGATGATGCAGTTGATGTTATCGGATGATATTGATAGTGGTGATGGTGCTTGTGATGTGATCATGAGAAATCCTGCATGGATATGTTGTTGATACCATTTGAATGGCCTATTTTTGCTCAATACCATTACCTTTAATACCTCCCTAGATAGGATGGAGTGTTGATATTATGGTAGTTGCGGGAGGTATTAACCTCTACGAGTAACCTTTGATGAGACTAGAATATTCCAGAAGCAAGAGAAACCCTAAACATATGCGTGAGAACCCTAGAAGACATGTCGTCTCAACAAAATATATAATATTAATGTATTGTACTCTAGGAAGACAAGTCGAATCCACAGGAAAAAAGATAAACATAAATTATAATTACCAGAAAGTCAAGTCGACCCAGCCAAAAAGTCACTGGATAGATTAGTATAAATAGAGGACGTCTTGGTTCATTTGTTCACTCACTCTCACAACTGCATAAGGACAAGTGGTGCACATGAATAGAGGAGAGCTGCAGTTGTTGTAGTAGTGTCTTGGTATTTTGGTTATGGTTTGGAATTTCTGCTTTGGTTATGGTTTGGACTTTCTGCCTTGGTTATGTTTTAGACTCTCTGCTTGGTGCACTAGATTTGGAGAATACACTACCTTGATTGGATATTGTTTCTAGGGTTTGCTTCTGGAATTATTTTATCTATCAAGGTTAAGGTGCTCGGGGGTGGATTCGGCCTATGGTTGGGTGACAATATTGTTATATTGTCTATGGAAAAACAAACACATCTCTTTAATTCTAACACACCCATGTAGGATTTCTTGTTGCTTCATATTATCCATTTGTGATTCCAACTTCTTCTGAGCTTTAAAAGTGTCACCAAATACCTATTTGTTACTTGATATGCAGCTTCAAATATTTGAGACATTGTTGGAAGAGGTACATTATAGTTCTCTACACAGCATTAGCTTCCAACCACCACTTTTGAATGTTCTTCTAGACATTCATATGAGATAGCCATAACTTTTTGAATCTGAAAGGTCATTTGTAGGTGACATTTTGGACATCAATGTTGAGATAGATGGGATAATGATCAGAACCATCTTCTGGAAGGATCCTCACCTCCATTTGAATCCCTAAAATCATGAGAGACTATGAGGTAAGTAGTCTATCTAGCTGACATACCACTTGCTGAGTGCCCCCTCTTCTATTGTTCCAGGTAAAGAGATCATTAATGGTATCAATTTCGATCAATCAAAGATCCTAAATGAAAGAATTGAATCATCACTATTTGGATACAACCTTCATATTCTCCCTTTCTTATCAGCGAGGGATGAGATGAAATTAAAATCCCCTCCTAATATCCATAGATAAGATTCAATTAAACTGGTTAATTTTTGAAGAGAATACATGAAGTCATATTTTTCATTTAGCTGCTATGATCCATAGACATTTATTATGAAACCAAAAGTTTCTGAATCTATTTCCCTAAAATGAGCCATTAGTATTCTTATAGTGGTAATTCCCCCCCCAATATTATTGTGGATGGGTTCCAAAGGATAACCATCCTTCCAATAGATCCTCTGGAATCTAGGGAAACATATTGTCCCGTCTTCCAAATCCTTGGAAGAATGGTGTTCAAAAAAGAGTTGGAGCATTTTGTTTCTTGTAGAAGAAAAATGTCGGGGGTTTCCGAGTTTACCTTATTTCATAAGAGACTTTACTTTATCTTATCATTGATGCTTTGTATGTTACAATATATTACTTTGATTTAAAACTAGGAGAAGAAGAAGGCTGATAAGAATCCATTATAAATGTGTTCTGACCTGAGTTCACCAAGATGTCCCTTATTTCTTGGAGCAATTGCAAGTTCAAATTCTTGCCTTTGTGCTTGTTATCCATGGGATTCTTTTTATGCATATTCAACTTGTTGGTATTCACTCCCAAGGTAGAGGATGCGCCCTACAAAGGATCAGGGCCGGTGGATTTCTTTGCATTTTTATGGAGAGCATGATGCAGGCTATGAATATGTTCCAAGGGGATGATTTTATGTCATGTTGCTGACATGCATATAAAATAACCTACAAATCAATACCTTCCAGCTCCATATCATCCATGTTAGGTTCAGTACTGTATTCTTACTCCTGGTTCATGATCACATCTTCTAGAGGCGACATTTATGGAGGTGAATCTAAAGTTTTAGGCCACTTAGGATCCTTAGGGTTAGAGGGAGTATAGGAGGATTTGTGAGATTTTTTGCCATTGAAGGAGGGTGATATCAAGAGGTTTCTTAGGGTTTGGGTTCTCAAAAACTAAACTTAGGACCTCATAGCTATTCTTGATAGAGGGAATTTTAGTAGAACCAGAGGGAATGAATTTACATTCATATTTGCAATGATTGACAATCTTGGTAAAACCCTCTTCCTCTTTATCAAAATCAAATTTGGGCGGTTTGGGAGGATTGAGTATAGGGAAATATCTAAATATATTCCCATGCTCGTGGAAACGACAACAACAAAATGGAATGAACTCATAATCTAGGGTTTGGATCCAATTCGAGTCCTGGTAATTGAGACAAATAGATTCAGGGATGGGAATCGAGACATTCATATAGATGTGGATCCTCACATAGGTTGTTTATCAACCTTTATTGGTTGCTTCCACCAATTTGACATAGGTACCTAGAGTGTTTCCAATTCCAACAAGAATATCTTCATCCCAATACTCATGCGACAATGAGTAAAGTTGAACCTAGATCGAGGCATAAGTGAAATATTCTTTATTTGGGTTGAATTTCTCCATCCAATAATGAAGGTGAAAACCTGCTGAGCGAAAAAAGTATGGCCCATTTTCAAAGATTCACTCACAATCCTCATGATTTTGAAAGATGGCTGTAAAAAAAACCTTGGAGCCAAGTTTGAGATCAAAGCGATCTTGGGGTTTGCAGTGTGAGATGACCTAGGCTACCAGATCCCATTCTGAAGGCTAGAGCCCAAGGAATTTCATAATGACCACATAGTCCTTCATATACTCAACATAGCTCCCAACTCATCCTAATCTGATTTCATATTTGGGAATTTCCGTTGCTTTGGGGGTGCACTGACTAGGTTTCCACTTTGATGCTCCTTCACTCGAATGGGGAGGATCCTGTTGATTTTTCAATAAGTTAGGTTAAGAATGAAGTTCATTCCATTTTAGCATTTAACCATAACCATACATGTTGTAACAACCAAGATCATAAGAAGAAGCACCATGCACAAGAACATAAGATGTATCTTGGGAAACCCTTCTCAACAAGGGAAGAAAACCCAACCAAATCCTTTGCTATATTCTTCAAGAGAAAGACCTTCACCACCAAGATAAAACCTAACACACAAGAGGGTTCTCAAACACTATAACTATGGCACCCAAGAGAGGTACACACTTTTCCCAAAGAAGTGTACTAGCTGAAATTTCCAAACTCCCATGAAAGATATGATTCCACAATGGGGAATATTCCTTTACTTATATTAGAATTGTCCTATCAACAGAAGTATCTATTGGCTCAACAGGGTCGACCTCTCTAAGTCACATTATAATTATTATTAATATTATTATTATAATTAATATTAACCAGATTAATTATCTTTTACATTTATTATTAATCACATTAAGGTGGGGACGACCTGTACCCTTTACATAACAATTAGGGTTATAGGCAGGTATGAATCTTGAACAATATATAGAAAAGGATCTGATACACCCACTAGTGCTCATCCACTAGGGGCACATCTATAGGGATGTCATATCTCTAGTTCACTGCATTACACAGATAAACCAGATCTTCACATGTTCACCTGTGCTCGTCCACAAGCACATCCACTCTACAGATCTTCTTTCCTACTACCTCACATAGGAGAATCATCTGGAGTCTTCTCATCAATTTTTCTTCTCAGAGGAGGCTAATACATCATCTTCATTTTTGTTCACATGACGATGCACCCAACATTTTGGGATTTCACACATTCACCTTGTGCTCAACCACATACACGTCTAACTCAACAGGTCGCCTTTCCCACTGGATAATCATATGGAGTTCTTATCAACTCTCTAAATGGAGGAGGTCATCTCTACATTCCTAGATCTGTCTCAGGCAGGAACCATGTACCCTTCTTAGGGGTTTTCTCTTAGGTTTGTAAGCTGAGAGAAAGACTCACATAGCTGCAATGATCCACATATCACAGTTTTGTAAGCTGGAGAATGTCTCACATAGATGCATTCATCAACACTCCCTCTTAACTAGGGTGACATTCTTCATCATGCCAAGTCTCACACGGATGTACTTTGAATTTTGTTTTGGTTGGAGTCATCAATGCTCCCTCTCAACTAGGAAGACATTTTTCACCAAGTTAGTCTGGTGAAGATGTCTGTAATCTTCTCATGTGTAGGAAGGTATTGCATGTGTATGATTTTCCTCTGCATCATATCTCTGATATAAGGATATTTCATCTCATCGTGTTACGATCCATCAAGAAACATTGGGTTCTAAAGTAGCTTTACACACGACTCTTGGTTATCATCATAGGATCCATCTCATGGTCAAGAAAATCTGTCAGAATCTTGTGAAGCCACATTTCTTCACACACTCACTGCTATATAATCTGCCTCTGTGTTATTCAAGGCCACATAGTTTTGTTTCCTGTTGCATTAGGAAACCATGGAAAAATTTATGATAGAACATCAACCGGATGTGCTCTTCCAGTCTACTGTACTTTTTACTCAATCTAAATCGACATATCTTGCAAACTCAAGTTCACACTAGAGGCATATCTTAGGCCATATCCAAATGTGTCTCATATATATCTCAATACATGCTTTACTGCTATCCAGTGAGTCTATCTCGGCTGAATCATGAATTGACTAAGTACATTCACTGCATATCATGAATCAAGTCTAGTGTTAACCAGATACATCAGTGATCCAATCACCTGTGGATCAGTTTCGTCTGAATCATCATCAATCTTCTTCTTTTAAATCCATCACAGTGGTTTTTTCATTCTGTCATACTAGAACTTCTTTAATATTTTTACTGTATATTTTCCTTAACTCAGGGAAAATCTCATTGGTCCTCTGTCATACTTCTTGTCCCAAGAATTAGTGCATCATACTCAGATTATTCATCTCGAATTCATAAGTCAAGGGTTACTTGTATCCAAAAAAAAGGCTTTCTAAATAAGTCATAAAAATCAGGCTCTCGTCATCAACGTTGTAATGATATAGGTTTGGATCAACAACACTCTTGCTGAAATCCAAACTCATTAAAAATTTATCTATCTGATATAGTTTCCAGCTCATGGATGTTAGTATGGATGGAAGTGTATCGGATTTACTGGATCAAGAGTCTCATCATAGACAACTCCCTCTATTTGTGAGAAACCTCTGTCTATAGATCTTGTTTGACACTTTCATCAGCTGCATTCTTGATCTTATAGATCCACTTGGAAGTTACCATAGAATCCCCTTCTGGTCCCTGAATAATATTTTATGCATCATTCTTTAATCTATACTAGTATTCTTCTGTTATGGCATCTTTCCATACCTATTCTCCTATTTTTTCTCTAAGACAAGGAGGCTCAACATCAATGAAAAGGCTCATGACTAAAGGATAGCTCGAAAATATCTTTTGCTTTCTCGGGATGTGCCTTGAGAGGCTTGTATGTTTCTATTCCTCTTTGTAGAGTGAGTCTAGGTAGGCATTTTACGCCCTACTGCAATATTTCTGAATATATCAACTGGAACAACTGGATCAACTAGAATAAGGTATGTCTCCCTTTGAATTACTGAAGGGGGAGAAGGTATTTGTCTTACTATCAATCTCCATCTGATATTCTCTGGATCTTTGAAAGGCTATATTTAATTCAAGGACAACGTTTCTACTTGTTCTTGTATAATGAACAAATTAAATATGGTTTGGACTCCCTTACCAGGGATAATGGTCCAAGTCTTTGAGAGCTCCCATACTAGGAATAATATCCTTCATTTATTTGAAAAATGCAATCAACTATAAAATTATAGATCAATTGATTTACCTAGTTTGTAGTCATGTATTTTAGAGGAAGTACTTCTCCTCTCTCTTCTCTTCATTATTTTAAGGTGGATCTAGATCAATGTCAGTGGTGGAAGCATATTGTCTTCCCTTCTTCCTGGTTGGACAGTTTCTTGCATAGTGTCCATACTTGTCACATCTGAAGCACTGAATTTCTGAAACATCTCTTCTTTGATAACCTGGATTGGATGAATACTTTTAACCTTTAAATGTTTTCCTGAAATTTCTTTTGAATTTTCCTCTCTTCTTTGTATGAAGTGCAAGAGCATGATTTTCTTCTGAGGAATCTTCCACTCCTCTATTTCTAAGTCTAAGTTCTTCTTGAGTGCAATCTGTCCATAGATGATCAAAGGTTGGTAGAGATTCTCTTCCACTAATACTCTGAATGAAAGGCTCCCATGATTTTGGAATATTCTAGAGAGTGGTTAAGACAAGTTCTCTATCAAACATGATTTCCCCAATGGTCTCTAGCTATTCTTTAATATCTTATAACTTCATAAATAAGAGTGAAACTGTGTCACCCTTCTTCATCTTGGTACTTTGAAGTTGGATATTTAAGTTTAGAGCTATGATAGTGTTGTCACTTTCAAACATTCCTTTTAAAGCTTCATACATATCATAGGCTGTCTTTAGATTGGTAATACGGGGCAAGAGGTGATCTCTCACTGAGTAGATGATTAATTTTCTTGCTTTGCCATCTTCTTCTTTTCTTATCTTCTTCTCTATATCTGTAGATGTGTCTGGTAGAGTTTTAGTTGTCACATCCAAGAGGTCATCTTATTCAAGAGTGACTAGAAGCCTTGATTTCCAGGAGTTGATGTTGCTTTCTCCATCAAGCCTATCTTCTACTAATGCTCTTTTCTTCATTTCATTGGTTTCTTCAATTTCTTGCCGACTGGATTTTGAAAACCTATTGATTAGGTTGAATTAACAACCTTGGATTATATTGGAATTATGACTGCCAAAAATCAATTTGATAATGTCGGCGAGATGCTTGCTGATTTAGGAGAACGTTTCTTCAGAAATCTAGAAATAATATTCTGCAGGAAATTTCAGCACCCTAGAAACGTTACGACCAAAAATCAAAATTTCTCGGAATTTCATTTTGAGAGCTTCTGGAGATGCACTGGAAGAGGCTGTACTCTTCTATGCCAAAAGTGGCCCCAGTGTCCAAGTATTAAGGGCTGAATCACCACTAAAAGGAGGGTCGTATGGAATTTTCTAGAAACCCTAGAAGGGGCCGTACGGTTCTGCAAAAAGTGAGCTGAGACTTGGTGGATGATTTTGCAATGGGTTCTTTCAATACCTATGCTCTGATACCATATTAATTTTTCAATAAGTTAGGTTAATCCTGAATTTCATTCCATTTTAGCATTTAACCATAACCATAAATGTTGCCGCAACCAAGATCACAAGAAGAAGCACCATGGACAAGAACACAAGATGTATCCTGGGAAACCCTTCTCAACAAGGGAAGAAAACCTAGCCAAATCATTTGCTATATTCTTCAAGAGAAAGACCTTCACCACTAATATAAACCCTAACACACCAGAGGGTGCTCAAACCCTAGAATTCTAGTGCCCAAGAAAGGTGCACACTTTTCCCAAAGAAGTGTACTTGATGAAATTTCCAAACTCCCATGAAAGATATGATTCCACAATGGGGAATCTTATTTTGCTTATATTAAACTTGTCCTATCAACAAAAGTGTTTATTGGCTCAACATGGCCGACCTCTCTAAGTCACATTATAATAATTATTAATATTATTATTATAATTAATATTAACCAGATTAATTATCTTTTACATTTATTATTGATCACATTAAGGTGGGGCCGACCTATACCCTTTACATAACAATTAGAGTTACATGCCGGTCAGACTCTCGAACAATATCCAATACACCCACTAGTGCTCATCCACTAGGGGCACATCCATAGGGATGACATATCTTTGGTTCACTACATTACATAGAAGAACCACAACTTCACACGTTCACCTGTGCTCATCCACAGGCACGTACACTCTACATATCTCCTTTCCCACTGCCTCACACAGGAGAATCATCTGGAGTCTTCTCGTCAACTCTGCTGCTCAGAGGAGGCTAATACATCATCTTCATTTCTGTTCACATGACGATGCACCAACACTTTGGGATTTCACACATTCACCTTATGCTCAACCACATGCACGTCTAACTCAACAGATGACCTTTCCCACTGGATAATCATCTGGAGTTCTTCTCAACTCTCTGAATGGAGGAGGTCATCTCTACGTTCCTAGATCTATCTCAGGAAGGAACCACATACCCTTCTTAGGGGCTTTCTCTCAGGTTTGTAAGTTGAGAGAAAGACTCACATAGCTGCAATGATCCACATCTCACAGGTTTGTAAGATGGAGAATGCCTCACATAGCTGCATTCATCAACTGATCCATCATGTTAATGTCTTCCCTGGGGATTGCTTCAAACCCACCAATTGGCTGTGCCGCATATCCAGAGGGGTTCCATGGGAGGCTGAATGGGCATTGTGGCATGTACCATTGAGGACTGACTTGTAGGAAGGGGTGTTAACCCCCCTGAGGGTTCCATCACATAACAAGGTAAATAGATCCAAAACAATGAAAACCTTAAGCTTTGAGAGCGCTCGTCCTCTTTCCAAATATTTCCACTTTCTAGCCCGATACAATCAACACTATCTCATAACAATAATAAATGTTATAATTTGAATATTCCGACTTCACATAGCATGCCTTTAAACCAGATGCACATTTGTACACTTGATCCTTTGTTCTACAAACTTATCCAAAACAATAAAGAATCAAAATGCACAAAATAGATTGTGATATAATCCATCACAATTTTCACATATGTTTCAGACAGGCAGACTTGATAGTGGTTATCATTTGGTACAAGAATGATAAAACACCCTGTGATAGAGTTGAGAGGAAGTAATAAAATTGCGTATAACAAAACCCAAAATATGCATAGAGGTATGTGGGGATTTATAGGTATTGGGGGGTATAAAAAGGAGTATCTAGTGAATTTTTTTTTTTTTTTTAATAATATTGGAAAGATGTATTGGGAAGGGGATCCAATAGATGGATTTTTGAAGGTATTTTTCAATATCTAGTGAAATTAGGGGTATTCTTTATGTCACAAGTTCATGGAGTGAAGACCCCATGTACATACCTCAATTTCAAACACTTCCGCCATCACCCTTGTTCCTACATGTCTAGACTTTGAATTCAAACTGAAAGAAACAAGTATAGTTCTGTCTATGTGAAAGTTTCTAGAAGCAAATCCACTCTGCTCCTTTACATTTGAAGCAATTATCTAAAACCATTGCTTGCAGTTATCATGCTCCACTTCCTACACCACTAACCCTCCATTTGTCTTCCATGCTCCAAGTTAGACATTGCTCCATCATTTTCCATGGCTAGGCTCACATAAACCCTGATCATCCACAACATTGTCATCACAATCAAATGTTCTTGCGTGCCCATAACCAAACAACACATGTGAGTTATTGAACCACCACAATTATAAAGAGGTGTAACATCATGAACACATAATGAGAATTTTTACTTTTGTACTTCTTCAAGACTTTGAGTGTATAGATGTAGTTTTTTTATCAGCCACAAAGGTGCAAAATGATCATTTTAAAATTTCTTCAGAATTATATATTTTAAATTTGGAACAACCTACCATGGGTTAATTAAATTTAGTAATAAGATTTTTCCTCCACCCTCAACTATAAAAGATATGTTAAGGTTAGAAAATAATAATCATTTTTTAATTAGATGGAAAATATTTTGATTAATCAAAATGGTACACTTGGCATATCTTTTCTTAAATTTAATAATATGACTTTTTTTCATCCTAAATTATAAAAGATACACTAAGTTTCTCAAATAATAATATTTTTTAATTAAATGAAAAATATTAAAGTTAATACTTGAGTGGATCTCATGGTTAAGAATATGTATTTTCTCCTAAAAAGTCATAAATTCAAATTCATAGAAGAATAGGATATGTATACTTTTCTATACTTTAACCCCGAAGAGATCCCTTATCCCACAAACAAGGAAACCTCTGAATGGAGGAGATCCCTTGTCCCATAAAATTAAATTATTATTATGAGTGGGCCTAATGGTTAAGAACATGTGTTTCCTCTTAAGAGGTCACAGGTTCAAATCGAGAGGGGGGTAGGGTATGTATACCTTCTTCGTAGACTTTACTAGTCAAATCCCTGGGCAGAGGGGGGTCCCTTGTCCCACAAACAAGGGGGTCTCATACACCAATTTGATGTGCTGGCTTAGCTGTGACCTTAAAAATAGATTATTATTATTATTAATATAATCTTACCAAATTTGATGAAACTAACAATTATTATATGAATATATAACCCTAATTAATAATTATTATATGCATATATAACCCTCAGTTAATTTAACATAAAGCCTTCGAATCAAAACAAACCCTGTGCTTATTGTGAAGTAATCAAAATTCTCGGGCTTTGACAAGGTATTGCCTGCGAGGCTTTGCTGCTCAAGCATATATAAATTTCTACTTTTTAAAATTCAGTTTTAGATAGCGTGTGGTATTATTAATGGCATAAAATCAGCTTATCCGGCAGATAATGTGAAGCCATCTGTTTATCCGGGAGATCTGGTTGTAACAGTTAAATAATTTGATATCCTCCTCGGAAGTTGAATGTTTTCCCACATCCCAGGCCTTGCCAGTTACGCATGTTGACTGGTTCTCCTTTATCATTTTTTTAGGGTTTAGCTGCCGTGCGCGGTGAAGACTCTCCGTGCTGCAATGCCAAAAATATGGATTGTTTGGTCTCAATCCACGATAAATAAATTTTGTGTTTCAATTTTTTTTTTTGGAAAAACTGGCCGTTGAAAAACTTTGTTTCTCAAATAAAAAATCTAATATCGTGGATTTCTAACTGTATGATGTCTTTGACTATTTATTATGCAAGGTAGCGTATTGCTCATTACCCTAGATACAGAGCCTTCTTAGTTGACCACCAATTTCTCCGTGTTGCCTGGATCTTGATCCGCTAAAAATTAGGTTATTTTTTAAGTCCATGATAAATTCGAAATACTGTAAGTGGTTTTGTAGTTCTCTGTTTGTGAGATAACCATTGTTGCTTTTTTCTACGACCATAGCAGGGGCTGGTGGAGGATCTTTGAGAAACTATCTCTGTAACAACAGCTTGGTACAGCATAGAATTGCCCAGGAAAAATAGAAAATGTAAGTGCATTGTTCTCTCACGGTTTATTTATGTTGGTGTTCAAGATATATTGATAAAAAGGAAAAAGGTATATCCATGAATGGTGTTGTTATTGACGGTGAGGCTCCTTACATCTAGGGTCTTTTCCGACATGTTTGGAATAATTCAGCAGTATGTTCAGAAAGCGTAATTATGGTTCAGGTGCTACTGACAATCCACCACTATACTCCGTGAGCTCAAGCTTCCCAGGTTTGAGAGGAGACCCAAGGGCTCTCAGGATTCAATCCAATGACCTGATAAAAACTAAACCCACAGGGATTAATCGGCCTACTTGCTGCGAACGCTGGAATACAATTCAATGTCGGCACTGCAACGTCTCTGATCTACCTGGGAGGGACGGTGCAAAAGAAAAAAGTCATGGCTAAGCCATATCAAATTGAATCAAGTGTATGATACTCATTGTTTATGGGACAAGGGATCTTTCTACGAAGTAATTTTATTGGTAAAATCTATTAAGGTATACATACTCTACTCTCTATAGATTTGAATTTGTGATCTCTTTTTAAGAGGAAACACATATTTTTAATCATTAAGCTTACAACAACAACTGCGAGCCAACCCTAACTTTCCTTCATTTCTCACCGTTGGCAAGTTGACCTAAAAACAAGTTCGCCACTTACATAATATACTGTAACAAAATACTTAACAGCACTTTCTGCTTCTTCGAAGGTCTTTTGCAGAATATAGCGATGGATTTGATGAGAAATCTGCTTTGCTTCATCCTTCTACGGGCTGTTCTGCCATTGTCAATCTTGCCTGGATTAGGTAAGTACAAGAATCTTCGCATTGACTTTGTTTTTTTAACAAATCTGTTGTATTCAGATTAGATCCGAGAATGATTAAGGGCTTATATATTCAAATTTGTATACAATTCAATGCTTTTAGATAGATTTATAACTATTAGCGTATTCTATTTTTTTCATTACACATATAAACAAAATGTTAAAATATCTCCAGTCACAGCACCAAGCTTTCAGTGCAATGACAATTCTGTGTTTAATTGCATTTACAGGAGCACATGCATACTTCCCTGATACGAGAGAAGCCATAACCAATATCAATGGAGTTGGCATTGCCACTGTAATTTCGCGAGAATTTTACCAAGATGGCGGGCCAATTGCTGGATGCAGCTGCGACTGGAGCATGCTTACATTCAGAACCGTGGCATCCTACACGATTGGGGGAGTTTGGTTATCCAAAATAGTTGCAAACAATACTTGCAAGTATGGAGTGAAGGCCATTCCAGTGAGGTGTCCGGGATGGAAGCAGGCCCATGTCTTGAAATCCACATTAACAGTTCATGAGAACAATGGCACATGCCTCTTCTTCCCTCACAAAGTAGTCAGGGGTGGGTTTCGTAATTATTTTGCAGCTTTTGGTAAATGGCTTCAGCTGGAATCCTTTCCCTCGCAGGGGACATATCCCTGCTATAACTGCAGCTGTTTCGGCTGTTGCCTGAAGTCGTGAAAAACTGAATGCATTGAAAAGAGATACCTACCATATAGTTTTATAGTTGGTTTGATGGAATACTATATTACATATTTTTGATGAACGCGTTCCGGTTTCCATATTGTTAAGAAATAACTATAAGCTTATGGGAGGCTTGAGGTATTCCGTTTCACATTGTCTATTGTTTTTCAGTGCTAATAGGCTTTCATGACTATTTTGAGTTTGATCATATGGGAAGGATAGATAATTTACTTTTACCACAAAGGTTTATTAATATTATATTATAGGTTTTAAGTTTAGAATTATTGGTTGCAACATTCATTCATGACTATTTTGAGTTTGATCATATGGGAAGGATAGATAATTTACTTTTACCACAAAGGTTTATTAATATTATATTATAGGTTTTAAGTTTAGAATTATTGGTTGCAACATTCATTTATGGCATGTTATTAATATTATATTATAGGTTATAAGTTTAGAATTATTGGTTGCAACATTCATTTATGGCATGTTGTTATGTAGAAGCCATAATATATAGATTTAAATCTAGTTGAGTCCTTTAAAGTTATTAACTATTATTGTGGTGGGTAGTTAAAATTAGGTATCTAGGGGATGGGTTTTTAAAGTTATTAACTATTATTGTGGTGGGTGATTAAAATTAGGTATCGAGGGGATGGGTTTGAACTATGGGGCTTCATATTGCCTTCAAGATCAACAAGTCAGTCAAGGTTACAAGATTATGTTGTTTTGGGTGGTTAGAATTAGGTATCGAGGGGGATGGGTTTGAAATAAGTGGCTTTACACTCCCTTCAAGATCAAGAAGGAAGTATGAACCGATCTATGCCCTTCAAGATCAACAAGGAAGGATTTGTTTCCCTTGGATGTTTTTCTTCCTATTCATTGTTTGATGTCCAAAAGATTCTTTGCAACACAATAAATTCTCGCACCTGCAACAATTTATATAGTTTCTCAAGCATTATATGGCTCGACCTATCTCCCAACTCTTTTATATCGACTTGTTGCATATATTCTTCCATTAGTTTGTGACCCACCAATGAATTCAACCTTCCAAAGCTTCATTGTTTGTTGTATTCCATTGTTTACATCTTTAGGGACGATCCCACCAATCCTAAATGATAGAGATTAGCTTCTAGAATAACTACTTTATTACTTCTTGCATTGATTGTGAACATAACATCGATGTCATTTGCCATTACAGTATATATCTAATTCATTTCACTATGTTCATAAAAATGGAGTTAATATTGCTACTAATTACTATGGATGACTAAAATGGCATTGCATCACAAGTTCAATGTTTAATGAAAACTATTATACTTTCATTAGATATTTAGGATTTTCCCAAGACATGAAAAAGTTGCATGGTGGTAGCATGTTGGTGCAATTGTATGTAGAATATATTGCCAATCATTAATATGTCAATCATGATTCCTAATCAACAGAGTTGTTGCAATATATGTACTGGAAACAGGTGATCTTAATCTAACTAATAAACATATTATTTCTAAATCTAAAACTATGTTTCAATCCAAAAACTAATCACACCTTCAAGGAACAAAAATCCTTCTAAGGGAACAAAAATCCTTCTATCTTAAATTAAGTCTTATCATTCAAAAATATTGACAAAGAACACATTTGTAGAATTCGACAAGTTCTGATACAGGAAAGGGAGTTTGCCACTTATTGGCTCATGAAATATAAAGGAGGGAATCATACCCTCTTCCTGCAATGCTTAACACTTTATCAATTCCAATCTACGTCTCCACACTCAATCAAATGCAACAGATGAACAAATTCAAACTCAGACACTTTCTAAACATATCACATATTCTAGGGAACTGTTTAATTTAATAGACCATGAACAAAAATCCATTTATCAATCCATGTAATGTGAAATATGGATTATCAGATTACTCTAGTGCTAGCACACTTCTACAATTTGAGACAAATGACAAATTTAGAAATCACACTTCAAAAAATTTAACTAATTAACCACTACAAGTTGTTGAAAGTAAACTAAATAAATCATTTACAGTTTTGGTGCACCACACTCATCATACCTCAATTCACATCTCATTCAAACCAAAGATTGGATTATGATAAATACAAGATGAAGAAAAACTAAATCTAAGGTGATTACAAACTAGTATCGGATCACACCACACTAGTACAAGAACCAGATTTACACTACAATTTTACAGTAAGCTTGCCAAGTTGGACTAGCGGGCCCTTGTCGATACCAACAGGGAAGATTAAAATATATCACGAAATAATAGGCTTAAAGAACACATTGGATCAATAAATTTTGCTTCATATTAATTCCCAACAAATAAGCCTACATGTTCATAAGCAAATATTTCAGCATAACATTATTTGATTCTCTTTTAGTCACCTACAATCCCTCTTTATAAGAGAAACAACCTGATACAATCGAGGTAATATAGAATGTAAAAATAAATGCATCAAGTCTAATACATGATTTTCTCATTTGGAAAATTACTTAATCCACATGACACGAAGTGCATGAGGATGAAATAGTATTGTATAGACTCAAAATAGGTGATCTCAACCACCAACTAAATTTTCAAGTTCATCGAATGATCCATTCAGTTAATGGCGTTTAGATTTGCAGATTCGGGTACTAGATGGTTCATTGACGTAGGTACCAGATGACCCATAACATTATGGTACCAGATGATTTTCTGGAACATTCTGGTGCCAGACAACTTCTGGAACATTTTGGTATCGGATGAGTTGAACCGTAGGTACTGGATGGCATGGAGCTTGAGTACTAGATACATGTTTTGCTAGTACTGGATGCCCTGTCTTGCTAGTACCAGATGCCTTGTCTTGCTAGTACCGAATGCCTTGTCTTGCTACAATTTCCACAACAATACTATTAGATGGCATGAATCATATAGATAATTGTCCTAATTATCAATAAACCATGCAAATCATAGGCTTAATCATTAATTACCTTACATACACCAAGGAACAGTTAAATGGGTATATCATCATGCAAAATGAATGGATTACTGATAGATTTAGGGAAACAAAATCAATATAAGGCATAGGCGTAAGGTAATTGTGGATTTCAAAAAGGAGGCTCAACATTTCCCCCATGCCATATCCATTGCATGTCCTCATGCAACAATGGTCTTCAAAATTTCAAAATTGTGCAAGTTCAAATTGAGTTAACCATCTGCTGCTTGGGCTAAGATGCCTAGCCTTGAAGTTCCATCCTTCTTCAACTCCTTGAGTTCTCTTTTGATTAGTCTGCAATGTAATTTATTCATTTTAGCCCGTGTTTCCCACTTTCTACCCAATTAAACAACCTTCTTAAGTTTTACAATGAGATTTGCTCTCTTATCTTGTAGCTTCTAATTTTGGGCTTTAAGGAATTCATTCTCCTTATTTATATGTGCATCCTAGACTTCATATTCATTCACATCTTGCCTCAACTTCTCATAATTTATGTATCTGAAGTCTTTTTATCCTAATCTTCATCTGTTGTTTAGTTAAAGTGCAAAGGGGTTCTTCCTGTTTCCTAATCTTTTTCTTATCCTTGCATCCAAATGATAATTATTTTAAAGTTTCTGCAACAAGTTTCTTTGTTGCATCATCCACCTGAATAGTATCGTCCTCTGCCTTTGGTGAAGCTAGAATATAAATTGGTTCCTCTTGCAAGGTTGGAAGAGTAGGTATTTCTATCTATTTAACGATACTCCTAGTAATCCTGTGGGTAGGCTCTAGACTGACAGGGGATTTTTCTTCTGATACCTCGAGTGTTTTAATGTCAGGCACCTCAACTTCTTCCTTAGATAGCCACATTTTCTTTGTTTTTGTTGATGGCCCAGGATTCCGTTTTTTCCTTGGTTTTACTCTAGGTAGATAGTTTGATACTAGACTCTAGTCTCGTACTGAATTCTTCAGGAGTCTTATTATTACTTCACATTTTGACTCTTGACTCAAGGTTTTTTCCCACTTTGATTACTCTTTTATGCTTTGGTTTGTTGCTAGTCCCAACATCTTCGGCATCACTACTTGGTTGCTTTTCTTTATTTCCACTACTTCCTATATTTCTCTTAGATTCTTTACTCCCCTTCCCCTTTTTACCTTTTCCTATAGATTTAGAGGTACCTTCAGTAGGGCTTGCAATAATCTCTTCTAGGGTAAAGTATCGGGTAATGAATTGTTTCCAGTTGCTTCCTCTTTTCTTTAATTCAGAGACAACCAATAATTTTATTAGGCCATGGTGATAGAGACTTGTCTCTACTTTCTTGGAAGCATACCTAACTCCTCAAGCCATATTACTTAGACTCATCCATAAAAAGTATGGACAATTCATTTTTGGACCTCCTTCAAAATGAAGTACTAGTAATATTAAATGGTAAAGGAAGGTAATGGCATAACCACTTTCATAGGTTAGAAATCTCTACAAGCTGACAAGCATGGTGCAATACTCTGGTTTAATCCATTGGCGAGGAATACCCTTAGTCTAATCTATATCTAAATTCTCATGAACTAAGAACTACTGACAGAGTTGTCGGTCAATCACCATGTCCTTAAAGTACTTTTCACCCTCCATTGGCAAGCCAATTGCCTTTGCTATAGAAGCTTCCATCACATGCAGTGTTGAACTCCCCAATTGAACATTCTCACCATCATAACTCTGTGAAAATGCTTGGGACATTTCATCATGGTGGCCTCGAAACTGTTCTAGAAATGGTACCCATCCAACCCTTTCAAAATTTTCTCTGCATGTTTCATACTCCCCAGTCTCTCGAAACAACATAAACACAGGTTCATGGCAATCAACCCCCATGCCTATCTTGGAATAAATGTTCATTTTAACACAATGAATTGGAATGTATTTGAGAGGAGGGTTTGGTACCAGAACAAAGTAACAGGTTTTGTAGAGTAACATAGTGAAGGTAGTAAGTAGAGTAACAAAGTAACGACACTAAACAAAATAACGAATATCGAGAAACAAAGAAAGGACAATGATGAGGGTTCATTATGTTATAACAATTATAATGATGCTCTTCTGAATGGAGACACCATTAAGAGGAGCGTCTTTTGCAATAATGTTCAATTATGGTTATGATGGAAACAAGGTAGTACGGACAACGTGCTTAAGCACATGGGGTCATGAGTAACATATGAGATCCGTTAGTGATTTAATGTTAAGTCTTATCCAGATCCATTATGGATCATAATTAAGAGAAAGGGTCAAATGTGTCTCTAATATGATGATAGGATGGTGGTCAATAGTTTTCATAACGACTTTGATATAATCATTCGTACCACTAATAGGTCCCCTGCCTATATTACCTTTTAAAATAAAAGTGATATAATCATAGTTTAGATCCCATTTGAAGAGAGGAAAACATAAAAGAATACATCCCAAGATGATTAACTCGTATCTTATCCAAGTTTATAGTGATGAAGCTCTTCTTGCTTAGGTAGGGTGAATTACATACACTGAGGGTCCCACTTTCATGCAAACCTATTTGTTTTAAAGATAGATCCCTAAAGTGGATACTGGAATAAGAACATCATCCAAGAGATATAAAGGTCATCTCCTAGATTTTATTTGATAATGATTGCTTCAGAATGAGACCCAAGGGTTTTGTTCAATTTTTAGTGTGCCAATTTATGTTTTCAACTCCCTTTTACCCAGCATATCCCTGCTACCAGTAGGCCTGTTCAGTACCCCAATGGGTTTACCTTAGTACCATACAAGTATAGCCCCGCTTCCATCAGGCCTATTCAGTACCCCGACAAGTTTACTTGTACTTCCTGAAACTTCCTTTTATTATATTACTCAAAAGATTTAGAATGATGTATACTGCTCATTGACAACTTTACAATATAAGGAAGGAAGGTGGTATGATAGTGTTTTAGATTTGGTAGGAAAACAATTAATTATTTGTATTTATCCCAAGGGTGACAACATCCATATTATCCTTAAATATCAGTGCTTCAATGTATAATATATCATCTCATATAGTGACTAAGAGGTCCTTCTAGTTAATCCTATTAAGGTTCTCATGAAAGTCCATTGAGTTTTTATAGGAGTGGTCCACCACATGAAGTTTTTCATCAATACTGACCAAGAAAAGATTGTAAAGAGAAAATTGGATAAGAACTTGCTGAATCAATTAGGTTAGTATTAGACACAATGGTGTCACCACTTTTCAATGGATATTTCAATTATTAATCACTTTTTTAAGAATGGTGAGGTAATAAGGAAGATGCACCCATGATCATATAGAGTTGAATGTGAAAATATCTCTTTAGAGGATAACAAGGTTGGTACACTTAGGGGTGAGTGTAACAATGCAGGAGGAAGGTGTACATAAAAGTAAAGAATAACTTAGCACAAGACTTAAATGATTCTTTGATATAAAGAATAGGAAAAAATTGGCTCATACATCCAATTACCTCAAGTGGAAACAATGCCAATTACAGGTCAGAGATCATATCACTTTGGCATCAATACCAAATTGGCATCAGAACACGTTTTCTTAGTATTAGAACAAGTTTTGTTTTAGTACCAGAACATACAACATCGTAATAGACAATACCAGATGCACTTGATAAGGTACTTGATCTTTTGTGGTTCACAATTGAAACTTATAGGCTTTACATTGTGTCTAGAATATCCTTAAGTCGTGAAAGAGGCCAAGTTGTTGGAGTATCCACATATAGTCATAGAAACCTGTAAATGAAGGACAATAAAAAATAGGTTTAAGTTTTGCAACAATTCTTAGTCCAAACAACCTTCCACTACTGATAGGATTCCTTTTAGATCTGACTAGATCATCAAACTTGTGAACACTTTTATGTTATTAGAAAGACATGATCTAACTACTACTGTTCCAAAAACAATTCCAGGGAAACTGCATGCTAGGAAACTCAATGAGACTCCCTACGATGAATAATATACAAAGAAAAATCATGATTAGCTTATTGCAAAAATTCACAAAACTCACATATTTACAAATATGTACAATTCTAAATAAACTATCAAAGACTTGCAGTGGTGGATCATTAGGGGTATAACTCCCCTTTCTTACCAATTTCATTTCAGAACTTTGGAGAACATTTTTGACAAAATCCTCTTTGGACAAGGGCTTATGATATACCTTTAAGTGATGTCCATTTACCACAGATGAAGTTTGATTTGCATCAATGGTTTTTATCTTGACCGAACCATTATCATATACTATATCCACCTCATAAGGTCTCAACTAACAGGTGGACAACTTACCTTTAAAAATTTTAAACCTGTTGTCATATAGTAAGGCCCAATCGCCTCGTTGAAATGACTTTTTATCAATAAACTTGTCATGCCATTTAGTCCTTTGATCCTGAATCAACAATGTCCTATGAAGAGAATATTTCATAATCTCATAAATTTCATTTAGATGCAATAGTATATGTTCCTATGTCTCATCTAGGTTCATTCCTAATTGCATGGTTTTTCTAAAGGTTTTTACTTGAAACTCTATGGGAAGTAAAACCTGCTTCCCATACACCAATTCATAAGGGGTATGGCTTGTTGTATTTCTCTAGGCTATTCAATAAGCCCATAAGGCTTCAGGAAACCTATCATCCCATTATTTACCGTGCAACTATTTTTTTTTTGTGAGAATGGCCTCTATCACCTTATTGGTTGACTCCACCTATCCATTTTCTTGGGGGTGGTAAGGTGTAGTTTTCCGGTACTTGATATGATATTGTTCTATGATAGATTTGACCAAATTAGAAGTAAATTGGGTCCCTTGGTCTGTCACTATCTCTCTAGTCACACCAAAATGGGTAAATATTTCTTCAAACATAAAATCAACAACATATTGTTCATTTGCAAAATACAAAATTTAGCCTCTACCCATTTTGTCACATAATCCATACAAACCAATATGTACCTTTTACTAGTAGATGTAGGGTTGATTGTTCTTACGAAATCTAATGCCCATTTTTTGAAAGGTTCAATTACTACCTGTGATTGAAGAGGTATTTCATCCACTAAGGTGTTCTTCCCCATCCTTTGAAAATCATCACAACTAGCCACATACTTCTTTGCATATTTAAAAATAGTTGGCCAATAGTAGCCCATCTGTAATATTTTTTATGTTGTCCTCTTGTCATCAAAATTCCCACCACATGGCCCATCATGGCAGACCCTAAAAATGTCATGCATTTCATCTTCCCTTACACACCTTCTAATCACCAAGTCAGACCCAGTGTGGTACAAAAATTCATCATGCCACATATAATTAGCACTTAGTTGTATGATTTTCTATTTTTCCCCAGAGGATAGATTTTGGGGAGATTTACCAGTCACAAGATTGTTAGCCACACCTGCATACCAAGGAACATAAGTAGAGATAGAAAATAAATCCTCACCAGGAAAATTATCATTAATGGTGTATTTTCTCCTGTATGCATAAGTCTGGATAGAAAATCAACATGATTATCTCTCCCTGGTCTATCTATAATAGTGATGTTGAATTATTTTAATAGTAATAGACATCTTGTAATCCTAGTATTTGTGACAGGTATATTCATTAAAAATCTAATAGTTGAGTGATCAGTTTGTACAAAGACCTCATACCCAGTTATATAGTGTCAAGATTTGTTAATGACATGAAACACTGCTAAGAATTCTTTTTCAGTAATTGTATAATTTAATTCCATAGGAGAAAGGTTTTTTGCTGACAAAATAGATAGCATAAGGAACTTGATTTTCTCTTTGGCCAAAAATAATGCCCAAATCTATATCTAAGGCATCGGTACAAATATGGAAAGGGAGGGACCAATTTGGCCCTCTCAGAATGGGAGTAGTTGAAAGCTTCTTTTTTAAAATTTCAAAAGAAAGTTGACATTGAGGATCCCAATGGAATTCAACATCCTTTACTAACAATTTGAACAATGGGGCAACTAGCTTTGTAAAATTTTGAATAAATTTTATATAGTACCTAGCATTCCCTAAGAAGCTTCTAACCTCTTTTTGGGAACTACGGATTTTGATTCAAGAAATGATTTCAATTTTAGCAGGATCTACCATTATTCCAGTACCAAAAATACGATCACCTAAAACAATCCCCTCATTGAACATCATTTTGGATTTTTCATGGCTAAGGGAAAGGTTGGTTTCTCTACATCTGATCAATACTCTCTTAAGGTTGTCCAAGGCTTGTTAAAAATCATCCCCATATATTGTGAAGTCATCCATGTAGACCTCCACACAATCATGGCTTAAATTAGAAAAGATGGCCAATACAACCTGTTGAAATGTCGTAGGGGCATTACATAATCCAAAGGGAAGAACCCTATAAGCATAAGTACCCCAGGGGCAAGTAAAAGTGGTATTTTCCTTATACTCTGGTATAATTTGGATTTGGTTATAACCACTAAACCCATCCAAAAAGAAAAAATAATTTTTCCTAGATTAAGTGTCCAACACTTGGTCTGTAAAAGGTAAAGTAAAGTATTCTCTAAAGGTAGCCTTATTTAGCTCTCTAAAATCCACACAAATTCTCCATTTTCCATTTTTCTTAGGAACAATGACTAATGGAGATACCCACTTACTATCTGAAATGGGATAGATAAAATTGACATTTAGGAGCTTTTACAACTCTTCTTTCACTATATCCTTCAAGGTTGGATTCATCCTCCTTTGAGGTTGCCTAACATGTCTGATTTGATCATTGGTATAGATGTGATGGATACAAGTATCCGGGTGGATCCGTTTCATGTCAAAATAGTCCCATGCAAAGGAATAATATTTTTCTTGAATCATTCGAATCAATTGATCTTATTGTTCAACTTCCAAATCATAATTGATATAAAGACACTTCCCAGGGATGATTTCAACTAATTTCACAGGTGACTCTCTACCCTCATTCATTGTTGTCACAGTAAACAAGGTAGAAGAACGATATAGTTTCTGAAATTCAGAGCTGAAAATATGTTTATATTCCTGAAAAGATTGTGGATATTCAACACATTCAATCTCAGATAGAAATTTTCTTAAAACTCGATCTTCAAATGGTTCTTGAAAACCTCTTATTTGTTCAATTGTTAACAAGGGTTGAGCACATTCCTCCTCCCCATATGGATTATCCAACCATAAAGTAATTCTAGTAGTTGGTTGGGCATGAGGGAATAGAGTAAGCTTTTGGCTGTGGGTCCCATTGGAAATTGCCATCTCTCCAAACTGACATCCAATGAATGCATCAACAGTGGCCAACCAGGGTTGACCAATAAAAACTAGATGTCCATGTTTGGAGGATTTTGGATGTATTACCAAGAAATCTGCAAGATACTCTTGGAAAGTTAGAGTGACTATTACATCATCTAGACTTCCTGCTAGAATAATGAATGATTTATCTGCTAATTCCAATAGGGTCTGAGTTGGCCTTTAGTGTTTTAGTTGCAGTGTTTGCATGGTACCAACATGCATAACATTTATTGCTTCCCCAATATCAATAAGTGTATTTGGTAATGAAATTCCATTAATTTCTATGGTTACCACTGGGTTCCCTAGGTCATTGTATTTGAATGGAATTTCTGATATTAATTCAGACAACTGTCCAACCATCTGTATAACAAGAGGCTCCTTCCTTTTTCTTCCAAGATTTTTAATGCAAAGGTCCCTTACAATCTTGGCATAGATGGGAATGAATTTAATAGCTTGTAGCAGGGGAATCTTTACACATATATTTCTTAGCTCAACTTCTAAATTGTGTCCTAAACACACCTCAAGTTTCTTTATAAGAAACCTTTTTGGATAAGGTGGAGGGTTATCTTCCTAAGGTAGTTCCACTTGTGTAGTAGGTCTGGCTAGAAGGTCAGAAGGAATTTCCTCTATAGCAGGGGTGTCTCCATCTTCATTTGGTTGATTTTCTGATTGTTCTTCTTGAATAACCACTATAGAATTTGTTTTATTTAATACCTTCCTTGATATTAATTGGATTTCATTTAATGGAGTCAGGGTAATGAAATAAGTCGAGAAGGTATGGAATTCCACTTTCTATAGAGGTTGGGTAGGTCTATTATTAGGGTTTGCAATATGATGTGCAGGAATTGGGGTAGGATGAAGAGGATTTGGATTAAGTGGAGCTTGCAGTTACTGCTTATTTGGATTCATGGGAAATATAAGTTGTTGTTGTAGTTGAGGAGGTGGAGGTAGTGAAGGGGGATTAAATCTTGACAAAAGTTGAGAGATATTAGAAGGGTATTGTGGGTATGTAGGAAAATATGGTGGTTGAAAAGGAGAATTCCCATAGGAAGTTCCCCTCCATCCATGTTGCTAAGGATGGCCTTGTGGTTTTTGGGGTATACGTTGGGAATAAGGCATCGGAGGGATCCATTTCTACTGTGGGTATCACATGGAGGGTTCTAGGAACATGTTAGGATTTTGTTTCCTCCATAGTCTCTTAGGGGGATATGATGGGTCTTGGGGCTCTACTCCTCCTTTGTAGATAGATTAAATTACAAATAGTGAAGGAAACATTTCAGTAGTATGATCCTCTGTGAAAATTCCACAAACTTCTAGGACATTAACAAGGCACTCCCTCTCAGGGTGTCACTTCCTACATTGAGGACATAAAATTTCCAAGGAAGCATTCTCTTCCTCTTTATTTTAAGGGTATCCAATTATATGTTGAGTGTATTTAGGATATCTATTTTGAAATTCTCTAGAATATTTCCTAATTCCATTGTTGTGACACCTCCTATAGTAGGTTTAACAGTTTTGTTTATAGGGTCTCTTGAAATTTTCCCAGTTTTGGCTTGACTACGGGAGTACTTTTTACAATACTCAACAATCTCAACAAATGGTTTTTGGTATACATCCCTAGAACTCATAAGGTTCAATAATTCTATACATTCATCCCTAACACCTTTCAAAAAAATAGTCCTAATTGTGGTTGTGTCAAGGGAAAATTGTTTGGTCTTTTGGTAGTTATAGAGGAGCCTTTCCAAGTAATCCTATAGGATTTCCTCCTCATATTGTTGCATATTGAATATGTCATTCCTAGCATCTCTAGGTATAAAATAATCCTGATATTTTTTGGAGAAAATTTTCCTTCATGTCATCCCAAGATAAAATACTATGCTCTCCTAGACTCATGAACCATCTTAATGTTGAGTTTTTTAGTGTGGTTGGAAACAATTTCAATTTTTTAGCATTGTCTGTGTAATTATAAAGTCTTCATAATATATCAAATTCAAACATAAATGCATCAGGGTCGTCAGATGACATACCATGAAAATGAGGCAATGATGACAACGAAATATTCTTCATGGTGTCATTTATGGTAATGTCCAGTATTAGAAACCCAAACGTCCTTGTCTCATTGTTTTCATTCCCTTCCTCATCTACCATATTTCCAAACACAAATTTATAGGCTGTAGGTGATGCTTCCCCACTAGGTGATGGTTCAACCAATGGATTGGTTGGGATATTTAGGTTTTCCAATACTTTATGCAGTGCTCCAACTGCAGATTCAAATTATTCCACTACTGCCTTTGTTTCTTTTCCAATTCCTTCTTTTGATTGGGTCTCCACTGCTTCTCCAATTTATTTATATGGTATATTCCCAAATTTCATAGTAGCTTCAGCTTCAAGGTTTCTTATATCTTCAAATACCTCTTCTGAACTTTCTCCTCTGAAAATATTTCCTGCATAGCGGTTAGAAGAATTAGTGGGAGGGGTTTTTCTTGGACCAAATAAGTTTTCTCGAATTTTTTTGTAAAAAATCTTCCTTTACTATCTCTAAGTCTTCTCATATAAAAGAAAAATCTCTAATGCTAACACAATACAAATTCTAACTATTAAAGGAAAGAGGACAACCTAGCGTTGGAGAAACCCCACCAAAGTGGATGCGCAAGTTCTTACCTTTCGTCTTATCATCTTTTCTCTACCCTTAGGTTGTCCTTAAAACCAATCCAACATAATCAAATCAATCTAAATGAAAACACTTCCTATTACCTTTTACAACTCCCCAGAAACGACGCCAAAATGTTGGTGCAATTATATTTAGAAAATATTTCCAATCATTAATATGTCAACCAGTATTCATAATCAATAGATTTTCTACACTATATGTGCCATAAACATGTGATCTTAATCTAACCGATAAACATATTATTTGTAAATCTAAAACTTTGTTTCAATCCAAAAACTAATCACGCCTTCAAGGCACATAAATCCTTCTATTTTAAATTAAGTCTTATCATTCAAAAATCTTGACAGAGAACACACTTGTAGAATTCAACAAGTTTCTGATACAGGAAAGAGAGTTCCCCACTTACTGGATCTTGAAATATAAAGGAGGGAATCCTATCCTCTTCCTGCAATGCTTAACACTTTATCAATTCCAATCTACCTCTCCACACTCAATCAAATGCAACATATGAACAAATTCAAACTCAGACACTTTCTAAACATATCACAGATTCTAGGGAACTGTTTAATTTAATAGACCAGGAAAAAAAATCCATTTATCAATCCACGTAATGCAAAATATGGTTTAACAAATTACTCTGGTGCTAACACACTTCTACAATTTGAGATAAATGACAAATTTAGTAATCACACTTAAAAAATGTAACTAATTAACCACTACAAGTTGATGAAAGTAAACTAAATAAATCATTTACATTTTCAGTGCACCACACTCATTATACCTCAATTCACATCTCATTCAAACCAAAGATTGGATTATGCTAAGTACAATATGAAGAACAACTAAATTTAAGGTGATTACAAACTAGTACTGGATCACACCACACTAGTGCAGGAACCAGATTTACATTACAATTTTACAGTAAGCTCACCAAGTTGGACCGGTGGGCCCTTGTCTATACCAACAGGGAAGCTTAAAAGATCTCACGAAATAACATACTTAAAGAACACATGAGATCAGTAAATTCTGCTTCATATTAATTCCCAACAAATAATCCTACAACAAATATATGTTCATAAACAAATATTTCATCATAACATTATTTGACTCTCTTTCAGTCACCTAAAGGCCCTCTTTATAAGAGAAACATCTTGATACAATCGAGGTAACAGATAATGTAAAAATAAATGCATCAAGTCTAATACACGATTTTCTCATTTTGAAAATTACTTCATCCTCATGACATGAAGTGCATGAGGATGAAAGAATATCATATAGACTCAAAATAGGTGATCTCAACCACCAAATGACTCCTCGAGCTCATCAAAAGATCCATTCAGTTAATGGTGTTTATATTTGCATATTCATGTACCAGATGTCTCATTGACACAGGTACCGGATGACCTGAAACATTCTGGTACCACATGATTTTCTAGAACATTCTGGTACCGAACGTATTCTAGAACATTTCGATACTGGACGACTTCTAGAACATTTTGGTACCGGATGAATTGAACTAGGAGTACTGGATGACATGGAGTGTGAGTATTAGATACCTATTTTTCTAGTTTCTGATGCCTTGTCTTGCTAGTATCAGATGCCCTGTCTTTCTATGATTTCCACAACAATGTTGTTAGATGGCATGAATCATATAGATAACTATCCTAACTATCAATAAACCATGCAAATCATAGGCTTAATCGTTAATTACCTTACGTGCACTAAGGAATAGTCAAACGGGTATATCATCATGCAAAATGAATGGGTTAATGATAGCTTTAGGGAAACAAAATCAATATAAGGCATAGGAGTAAGGTAATTGTGGATGTCAAAAATGAGGCCCAACAAAGCACTATATAGTTTAATCTCCATTTGGTAGAACCAAATAAAGGGTCATAGGAAGCTAGCCATGTAGCTTCGAGAAAAAATTTTCCTTTCCTATTTTAAGGAGTTTGATGCAAATTTTTTACCTCATTAGATGATGCATAACACTCAGTTTTGTTATAATCTCCATTAACCTCCAATTGCTTTGTAATCTAGATTAAAATAAGCAAGAAAAAAAGGTAAAAAAATTGTTAGAAAAGGTAGTCCATTAATGTGAATAATCCCCCTCTAGGATTATGAGAGACGTGTCATGTCACCCTAATAGTGGTAGAAATAAAAACATGTATTGAAAATGTCACAAAAAATGGATACCTAAGATGTTTAGTTAAAATATGGAGTTTTTAAATTGGAAAGATGTATTGGAAGTAGGATTCAACAAAATGATTTTGGGATTTTTGGAGGTATTCTTTAATATATAGTAAAATTAGGATTATTCTTTAATATCCCACAAACACACGTACCATGTTATAAGTTTACCACCCCCCCTGACTTTGACTTATTTTGGATACAATTTTTTTCTAGTTTTAAAATGATGTTGATTACCATACACTAATGTCCAACTTTGGTCTATGGGACTTCAAGAAATAAACATGGAAATTAATTAAAATATTTCAACATATTATTTCTATTATAAAAATAAATATAACTGAATCTTTATTTTATTTTATTTCATGAGTTAATATATTATCAAGATACCCAATGCTACAAATGGCTTGAAATGACCCTAATGTTCAAGTAGACAATATGGTAGCCCAAAATAATTTGTTTTGTCCTCCCTTTTTTAGTATAATAAACATTATATATTCTTTCCTTCCATTGTGGTTTAGTTCTAGTGAAGTCTTTAGTTTCACTCTAAAATTTATGAGAATTTGTTCTTATTCTAATTATATTAATTTCCTTCTTCACATTGCCTATAGAAGAAATATAATTTTGATCTTCAAGCTCAGATTTTATGATATCTTTATAGTACATTGGTTTTCTCTTATTCTCAATTTCTTCTTTGCACCATTTAATTGTTATAGTACTTTTAAAGGTATCAATTTTCTGAAGAGAGACCTCATTTATCCTCCAGTGTTAGGCTTATAATTTGTATATTTATCCCACCCTCTCTTAAGTATTGAGTGACTTTTACTAGTATTTGAGTCGATGCTAAGAAGCCCAACAAAAATACATGTTTTCCCATACAACAAAAACTAGATTGTGGCATGGCCCCACCACTAGGGGTTAACTTAGTAACCCTGTGACACAAGGTGTGTGTTCATGGATTATTAAAAATACACCTAATTTCATTTCTACCTTCTAAAAGTTATTGTTAATACCCCCTCCCAATACATCTTTCCAAATAATATAGCCCCATATTTTCACTAAATATTGTAACATTTTTTCATGACGTTTTTATACCCCTTATTATTTCTAGTCCTACTATGTAGGTGTCAATATTTGAATTATGAATATTACATATAATTTAAATGTTGTTTATCATATGCTACTTGAGCTTTGAGTCAGGATCGTTGAACATTTTCCTTAGGAACAAGAAGACCATTTCATCTTTAAGTCCCTCTATGAAATCTAGTGCCAATTTCATTGCTTATTCTAAGAGTTTCATGGTTCATTGAAAATTTCCATAAGGCACATGGGCTAGAAGATGTATCACCCTGCTCCTTTGTGAGATACTTCACTCCAAAAAAATTAAAGAAATATGTCCTCAAATTGGTTATTAAAGGCCATCTCCTCTTCTAACCTCTTGATGATTCTAATTAGAAAATGCAACAATAAATTAATACTTGCATTTTCAAGCTATGTAAGCATCCAAAAAATCTCTTAATTCCAACCTATTGAAGATTTAAATTACAAATTAATTATAGATTACTAAAGACCCATACACTACCACATTTGGGGTCAAATTACCACATTAAATAAACGATGGGTTGACTTAAAAATATCGAAATTGCCCTTTTTATAAAATATTTGATTTTGGGAATTATTGTTGTTTTATAAACATCGTTATTTCCACATTGTTAGTGTTGATATATCGATGTTACTAATGCCTATATATCAATGTTTTCTTGTAGAGAAACAAAAAATGGATAATTTATACAAAGAATCGACGATTTTTATGTCACAATTTTGACATTAAAATGTTATCTCTCTCTCTCTCTCTCTCTCTCTCTCTCTCTCACACACACACACACACACACACACACACACACACACACACACACACATGACCCTAGAGAGCTCACTGAGAGATTTCCAAAGGTGTATCATGTGCCTAAAATGACCCCAAGAAGCTATAGATTTGGAGGAAAATGAATGTGACTACCTTCACCAAAATACTTGATAAATTAATGTTGAAGAGACAATGTGTACAAATCATATTTAAATTACTTATAATACTTCTAAGATACCAAATTAAATCATCATTTAGCTTTAACAAATTGATATATTTCAATAATTAGCATATGTTAAGTAATAGATTGAAATTTAGATTGGTGTAGCTACTCCATTTTTTAGGATGGAGAGGGGATTAAGGCATGAATGTTTGCTTTCTCCTTTATTGTTTGTTATAATTTATAGTAGAAGGGATTAGTATGCCCATGAACGAATGCCTTAGGGATAAAATTTTCAAGGGAATCAAAGTAGAAAACATATTTTCAATGTCTCACCTTCTTTTTGTTGTTGACATTTTGATTTTCTATGATGGATATAGGAGGGATGCTGATAGAATCAAAGAAATTATAGATTTATTTGTTTGGATATAGGTATGTAGATAAATGTGGACAAATATACCATATCATTTTATGTTATTTTTTATGACGAACAAGGTTATTTGTCCCATCAATTCTCTTATCAACAGTCTCATGTGGAACGGGGAATGAAATATATGGGTTTTATGTTCAATCCAAATGATTTTCAAAAACAATATTGGCAATGGTTGATCACACAAGTGAAGAAAAAAAATAAACTTGAGGTGTAATCATTTGTTGTTTAGAGGAGATTGTTTGGTCTCAATCAAAGTAGTTTTAGAGGCCATTATAATATGTCTGATGTCCTTATCCTGAATTCCTAAAGGATTTATAGAGGAAACTAGAAGGTTGTGTAGCATATTTATTTGGTCAAGTCATAAATATAGGAAGGGTGTTCCACTCATCAATTGGAAGATATTAGAAATTCCAAATGCAGAAGGGGGATGCAGTCTCAAGAATATCTTTTTATTCTCTAAGGATTTGGTTAAAAAGAGTGGATGTAGATTAATTCAGAGTAATGGATTATGGATCATATGGAAAAGAGAAATATACTTCCCTTGAAAATGTGGAAGGATGGATAAGGAATCCTATCAAAAGTTTAAATAATGTATCCATCATTTAGAAAGAAATAGTTTTAACTTTCACCTTGGTAGGAAAGTGGCTTGTATGGTGTGTAGGTAGGGGAACACAGGTGCAAAGTGGGTTGGACCCTTGGATAGGATGTGTAATACCCCAAGGCCGAGCCCCTGTGAACTGTAATGATTTTTGTAGGCTGGTGAGCCAAGTAATTATAAGATGGCAGGATTATGTGTTTATTAGGCCGAAGAGCCTAGATGCTAAGGTTAGTGGGCCTAATTTTTGTATATGTAATTATGCAGATTATTAATAAAAATACATCGCTTTGTTTAGACCAACCACGAAGAAAGAGTTATGGGGGACTAAGCTCCACTGGTTAGGGAAAGGAATGGGGTTGAGAGGCTAGGAAAGAGGGGATAAGATTGAGGGCTTAACCCAAGGGAATATTATAATGTATTCTTGAAAAGTACTAAAGTTGGGAAAATAAACCCAATTACCTGAAGTTCTTTTGAGGAGAGGAACAGAATCCAAGTGGAGAGGAGCATGCTCCTGGAGAGCCAAGTGTCACCCAGAACACATGCAGATTTATGTGGGAAGTTTCACCTTTGTTGGGGTTCACTAACCATTCTGGCCACCTTCTTGAGGAGGGGGCGCCCACCATTTTCCTTGTTCTCTCTCTCTACATTATGACCAGTCTAGCCATTTAGATTCCCACAAGTTCATCCTCAACATGCTGGCCATCCTTTGTTCAGTTCACGCACACATTGAGCAAGTACGCAGGCAAAGTCATTTCCGTCATGGTGAACCTCTGTAAATTGTTGAGTCATCCCCTTGCCTTACCTAATTTTTGGTGGTTATGGATTGAAGAGGTGGGTTGTTAGGCCTGTGGTTGAAGAAGTAGGTTTTCAGGCATGTGAGAAAATCTCTCCAAGTGAGAGAGTTTGTTGGGAAGTGATTTCTCCAAGAGGGAGTCCAGTACCATCTACGAAGCTCTGAGAATTCCTAATTTGACCTGTTGTTGAAGCCCTGGAAGGGAAGTGGAGTAGCCGATGGAATGTGGAACAATGAAGGTGCATATTCCCAGGGTGGGATAGGCATGTGGGAAATGAAATTCCATGAGCAGTGGGCATAAGTAGGCTCCTTGGAGAGAATCCTTCCAGTTGCACAGTGCAGTTTCCCGTAGCCTCAACCTAGGTCTAGGATTCCTTTTCCCTAGGTGGAGTTTAGTCCCAACTCGGGGGTGACCCACTACTGAGCGTGATGAGCAACGTGGTCTAAGGCTGGGAAGTTCGTGGAAGGCTTGCCCAAAGTTGGTGGTCATCTATTGAAATATAAGTACCAAATCTCTGTTGATTGTATATTGTGTAACTGCACATGTGTTATAATTGATGAGTAATACCTGTATATATCGTATAGGTTGTATGTGTAGGCCTACAATTATTTCCACATTGATCTATGTATGGTTAGAATATGTCATCTATATGCATATGTTGTCTATATATTTTAATGATTATTTCCACATGAATAAGTGGCATGGACATAATGTTGAATCTGTTAATTTGCGTTAGATATGCATGCATATAAATTTGTAAATCAGTATCAGAGAATAAAGGTTATTCAGTGGCATGGCCTGGCCTATTGGTTAGATCTGGGGATGTCACGAATTGGTATCAGAGCTAAGAGAGATGTCCAAGAAGAGTACCAATGATCTCTGCAACCCTTGACAAAAAGCAAGCTGAATTTCAATCACACATGATTGAAGTTGAAGGTATGATCAATAACCATGCCTTTACTATTTTAATTGTTTCGAGGGCTAGTAATATCTATATAGACCCTAAAGTAGTGGAGATATTTCTATTTCCAAGAAGAAAGCATGGGAAATATTGGCTGGTACAGCTGGCTACAGGAGCCAAGAGGAAAGTTGTGGAGTTGGTTAAATCATGTCTAGTGGGCATGAATGGACGGTGTACCAAGTAAGATTTGAACATCTTGTCGTTGGGATCATATGATTGCCTAATTGGTATGGATTGGTTGGAACAACACCATGCCATATTAGACTGCCATAACAAGGAATTCACTTGCTTGGATGAGGAAGGAAATTGAAAAACGGTCCAAGGAATTCCCAGGGCAGTTATTGTCTGGGAAATCTCAGAAATGCAGCTAAAGAAGTGTTATAGGAAGGGCTATCAAATATTTTCATCCCATATGGAGGAAGCATATAAGGATAAGGTGAAAAACATAGAGGATCATGCAGTCCTGGAAGGTTTTGAAGATGTGTTAAAAGAGGTACCAGGACTACCTCCAAAGAGAGATATTGATTTCTCTATTAATTTGATACTTGGAGTAGCTCTAGTATCAAAGAATATTCACAGAATGAGTACACCAAAGTTGAAGGAATTTGCAAATGTATCTTGAAGAGCTTCTAAAGAAGGGTATATATGTTGAAGTGTGTCACCTTGGGGTGCCCCGGTCTTGTTCGTGAAGAAGAAATATGGGACATTGAGATAGTGCATCGCCTTCAAACAGTTGAACAAAGTGACTATAAAGAACAAGTATCCTTTGCCAAGGATCGATGATCTCTTTGATCAGTTGAAGGATGAAAATATATTTTCAAAGATAGATCTCAGGTCAAGATATCATCAGGTAATGATTGAAGAGGAATATGTCAATAATACCTCCTTCAAGACAAGGTATGGTCATTACAAGTTCACAGTGGTGCCATTTGGGTTATCAAATGCACCAGTTTTTTTTATGTGCTTAATGAATGGTGTTTTCCGGGAATATTTAGACAAATTTGTTATTGTTTTTTTGGATGACATTCTTGTATATTCAAATACAGAAGAAGAGCATGAGCATCATTTAAGGATGGTGTTGCAAGTGCTAAGAGAGTGTAATCTGTATGCCAAATTGAGCAGGTGCCCATTTTATCAAAACAAAATTCACTACTTGGGGCATATCATTTCAAAGGATGGGATAGCAGTGGACCCTGAAAATATATAAGCCATTAAAGGGTGGATAGCACCTAAGAATGTGATAGAAGTCAGATCCTTCATAAATCTATATGGATACTACAAAAGGTTCATTGTAGGTTTTTCGAGAATAACTCACCCCATCACTTCCTTGCAAAGGAATGGGAAGAAGCTTCAATGGACAGAAGATTGTGAAAAGAGTTTCCAACAATTGAAGTAGCTGTTAACCAATTCTCCAATTTTGAAGATCGCAGATCCGAATGAAGATTTCATGGTTTGCACAGATGCATGCAAAGAAGGAATTGGTGGAGTCCTTAGCTAGAATGGATTTGTGATATGTTTCGAGTCCAGAAAATTGAAAGAGCATGAAATTCTCTATGACACTCATGATTTGGAATTGGCAGCCCTAGTGCACGCTTTGAAGAAGTGGAGGCACTACCTCATGGGAAGGAGGTTTGAGCTAAGGACAGACCATAATGGTCTAAATATTTGTTTGATTAGCCTACTTTGAATGCTAGGTAGAGTAGATGGTTGAAATTCCTTTGTGAGTATGAATTTGATATCAAGCACATCAAAGGAAAGAAGAACAAAGTGGCTGACACACTCAACAAGAGAGTGCATGAACTACATGCGACAACCATTATCATGTATGAGATGGATCTTAAAGGAAGAATTTCTGAAGCAGCAAAAGTAGATTTGCAGTACACATAATTGGTAAAAAAATTGCAGCACGGTAAAATGCAGCAAAAAAACTAAAGATTATGAATTGGGAATTGATGGAATTCTCTTGTACAAAGACAAAGTTTATCTACCAGGTTCTCTGGAATTGAGGAGTGCAATTTTAAAAGAGATGCATAATGTGCCTTATGTAGGAAACCCAGGATATCATAAAACAATTTCGTCAATCAAGAGCCAATATTATTGGCCTGAAATGAAGAGGGAGATTGCTGAATACATAGCTAAATGCTTGGAATGTCAAAGGGTCAAGAATGAGCATAGACACCCAAATGGGTTGCTACAACCACTACCCATACCTGAGTGGAAATGGGAAGTTGTGACAATGGATTTCATCATAGGATTGCCCAGAACAAGCAAGCAACATGATGCAATTATGGTAGTAGTGGATAAGCTTACTAAAGTTGCCCATTTCATTCCTATGAAGACTACTCATAAGGAAACTAACGTTGTTGATATTTATATGAGGGAAGTATCACGCTTGCATGGCATACCCAAGGCAATTGTGTCTGACAGAGACCCAAAGTTTACATCAAATTTCTGGAAGGGGTTATTCAAAGGGTTCAGAACAAATATGAACTTCAACACTGCTTATCATCCCAAGTTTGATGGGCAGACAGAGAGGGTGAAGCAAGTAATAGAAGAAATGATAAGGATGTATGTGATGGACAAACCATCTAAATGGGAAGATTATCTACACTTGGTAGAATTTGCCTACAACAATGGGTATCAAGCATCACTGAAGATGAGCCTATTTGAAGCACTTTATGGGAGAACGTGCAACACCCAGTAAGCTAGGCCAACCCAGCTGATAGGAAAGTGGTTGGGCCAGAGTTGCTCAAGGAAATGGAAGAACAAATGTTGAAGATTAAGAAGAATTTGAAATATGCCCAAGACATGCATAAAAGTTATGATGATAAGAACATAACTCATGGGAAATTCAAAGTAGGAGATCATGTATTCCCGAGAATGAAGGCCAACAAAAGCTCCCTGAAGTTGGGAAATTGTTCAAAGTTGGCAGCCAACTATTGTGGGTCGTTTGAAATCTTAGAGAGGATTGGTCCAATAGCTTATATGCTTGCATTTTCTGCATGCATGTCTATACATAATGTATTTCATGTTTCATTGCTTAAGAAATATGTACCTGATGCTAATCATGTTATTGATTGGAATGTGATTCAGGTGAAACATGAAAGCACTTTTCAAGTGCATCTGGTGCGTATACTGGACCAGAAAAGCAGGCAGCTCTAGAATCAATCCATAGGGCTTGTAAAGGTTCAATGGACCTAGTACGGTCCTGAGGATACAACATGGGAGCATGAAGATGCTATGTAAGAAGAATACCTACATCCTTTTGAAGATTTTGAAAATCTTGCTGATATTATGTAAATAAGTTTCATTAAGGACAATGCAAAAAAAAGGGCAGGGGATTGTAATACCCCAAGGCTGAGCCCCTGTGAAATGTAATGATGTTTGTAGGCTGGTGAGCTAACTAATTATAAGCTGGTAGGATTATGTGTTTAATAGGCCGAAGAGCCTAGATGCTAAGGTCAGTGGGCCTAATTTTTGTATATGTAATTATGCATATTATTAATAAAAATAAATCGATGCGTGTAGATCAACCACGAAGAAAGAGTTATGGGGGACTAAGCTACACTGGGTAGGGAAAGGAATGGGGCTGAGAGGCTAGGAAAGAGGGGCTAAGATTAAGGGCTTAACCCAAGGGAATATTATAATGCATTCCTGAAAAGTACTAAAGTTGGGAAAATAAACCTAGTTATTCGGAGTCCCTTTAAGGAGAGGGAAAAACTCCAAGTGGAGAGGAGCATGCTCCTGGAGAGCCAAGTGTCACCCAGGATGCATGCAGATTTATGTGGGAAGTTTCACCTTTGTTGGGGTTCACTAACCATTTTGGCCACCTTCCTGAGGAGGGGGAGCTCACCATTTTCCATGCTCTCTCTCTACATTCAAACCAGTCTGTCCATTTAGTTTCCCATGAGTTCATCCTTAGCATGCTGGCCATCCCTTGTGTAGTTCACGCACACACTAAGAAAGTATGAAACCATAGTCATTTCCACCATGGTGAACCTCCGTAAATTGTTGATTCGTCCGCTTTACTTACCCTATTTTTGGTGGTTGTGGATTGAAGAGGTGGGTTGTTAGGCCTGTGGTTGAAGAAGTAGGTTGTCAGGCCTATGATAAAATCTCTCCAGGTGAGAGAGTTTGTTGGGAAGTGGTTTCTCTTGGAGGGGGTCCAGTACCAGCTACAGAGCTCTGATAATTCTTGATCCAACATGTTGTTGAAGCCCTGAAAGGGAAGTGGAGCAACCGATGTATTGTGGAATAGTGAAGGTGCATATTCCCAGGGTGGGACAAGCATGCGGGGAATGCGATTCCGTGAGTAGTGGACATAAGTAGTCTCCTTGGAGAGAATCCTTCCAGTTGCACAGTGCATTTTCCGGTAGCCTCAACCTAGGTCTAGGATTTCTTTTCCTTGGGTAGAGTTTAGTCCTAGCTTGGGGGTGATCCATTGCTAAGCATGATGAGCAGCATGGTCTAAGGCTGGGAGGTTCCTTGAAGGTCTACACACAGTTGGTGGTCATCTATTGAAAGACAAGTACCAAATCTCTGTTGATTGTATATTGTGTAACTGTACATGTGTTATAATTGATGAGTAATAACTGTATATATCATATAGGCTGTATGTGTAGGCTTACATTTATTTCCACATTAATTCATGTATGGTTAGAATATGTCGTCTGTATGCATATGTTGTCTGCATGTTTTAATGATTATTTCCGCATGAATAATTGGCATGAAAAAAATGTTGCATCTTTTAATTTGTGTTAGATATGCATGCATATAAATTCGTAAATTGGTATCAGAGCATAAAGGTTATTCGGTGGCATGGCCTGGCCTATTGGTTAGATCCAGGGAATTTCATGAATTGTTATCAGATCTAAGAGAGATGTCCAAGAAGTGATGTTGTCTGGCCTGTTGGTGGCTGGGGACATCACAAAATGGCATTAGAGCCATGGTTTCAAAAATCAGCCTGGATGGACCAGGAAAGTGGAAGTTGAAGAGAAGGTTTCAGAAGGAAATTGTTGTCGAAATGGACAAAATTGAAGTTCAAAGCCCAATTTTCGACATTGAGCCTGAATTAGGCCATATAAGTGGTTATGGAATCAAAATATCATAGAAAATTGTTGTTGATAAAGACAAAATTTGAATTTCAGAGCATTCCAGAGTGCCAAGAGAACACCTTGGTTGTGTTTGGAAGCTCAGGAGGTATAACGGTTCAAGAAAGATAACAAAGAAAAGAGACTGCAATAACCGTGGGTTTGGAACCACAATGTTTGAAGTTGGGCCATGGGATTTGTTCGGGAGAAGGAAGATCCTTCACAATCATCATATCTGAAGAAAGTTGCATGAAGATAAACCCCTAAGTACTTTGAACTTTGTGAATTCAATGAAGTTTATGTGTGATAGAGCAGAAAGGGTCGAAGCCCGAAGTTCCGAAGTCTCAAAGAGGATATACACCTTAGATTCGGGGGGGAGGTGTTTACCGTTAGATTTGACCAAGGACAGATCAAAACTATAGGGATAATTCAAGAGAGGAAGGTAAGAAAGTTTGTGAGTTCAACGTTTGGGAGAAACAGGGTATGCTAAGGTGAAATCTCCTGAAGCTCGAAGTCTCAAAGTGACATGGCCTACTAACGTCACTAGGGATGACATGGACACATGGGATGTGTGCCATGTGTTAGTGAGTTAAAAACCTTTGTAAGATATAAATGAAGTTAGAACGGGACATATGTCACTTGCCTTATTGGGCCACGAGTCGATTTTGTGTGTCCTATCACTTGTCTCTCCTGGTGGTGGCACAAGGTAGTTAAACTTGGAAAATAAGTTAGCTAGATCAGGGTTGCATTAAATTTGATCACGATCTATCAAGATTGATGGTCAGGAGGCATGGCGGAGATCAAAATTGCATGGAAGATAATTCTATAGGGAGGTCCCGCAATTCAAACCATGGTTTCCTAGAAGGGGTACATGTCAGCGTGGGGACAATTGCAGAACGATCGACAAGTTAATCTAAAACCATAGACCCATGTTCCCGCAATTTGAAAAAGTATAAAGTTTGATGTGATGTTTTCAGTATTTATTAGTTCAAGCATGGAAACTGTGGACCCCAGTGGATGCATGGTGCCAGATCGTGAAGTCCAGACACTTGACACTCTGGAACAAATGGCTTGTGATGGAATGGGTGGAAGAAACCCCAAAAGTTCTGTAATGCTGAAGTAAAGTGACGTGTTGTCGTCACCAAGGTGATTTGTAAATATTCATAGATTCGTGGTTTGGGAGTTTCGGGTGTGCATATGTGAAATCCGTCGAAGCCCCGAAGTCTTGGAGCCCATAGCCCAAAGTTTCAAGGCTTTGGATAAGCACCCAAATCATAAGTGTTGGGTCACAACCATGGTCCCATGCAAGTCAAGGGTAGAAGAAAAGAGGATAATGCCCAAAAATCTATTGCTGAATAGAGCGAGGCTTAGGGATAGAAGCCTGAGGGGTTCTTGACTGACAAAGAACCACTGAAAAAGGAATCCGATATTTCTTTTATTAAATTAGATTGGTTTATCCTGGAATTTTTTTTAAAGACTATTAGACTGACAAAGATTTGGTTGACTGCACATTTTGTAGAATTAATGATTGTCAGAATCAAACCGAATTGTTACGTAGTGCAGAGAAATGGGGAAGGCACAGGGTTCTTACAGTTCAGAAAATGAAGTTAGAGGAATGGTTGTCCATTTAGGAGTTGAAGGATCGAACTCCAATGGGCATGGAGAAGAGATATATAAAGAAGGAAACATGATGAGAATCATTGAAAAGTTGCAGAAAGATGTCCAAACTCATTGAGCAGATAACAAAAACATCATGAAGGCCAGGGAGCAATAAAGAGAATTCAACATAAAGTTGATGCAGAGCCTGGAAAGAATAAAAAATAAATTGGATAAGGAGAGTGGCTCAAGCAAATTAGAAAGTCACATAATAACAAAAAGTGATAGCATACATCAACAACACTCCCCGAGGCATTCCAATAAGAGAGTTCATAGCATCTCAAGTCTATCCCTTGTTAGGAAGCATAAGAGGCCTGGGAAGGATGAGCTATGAGGGGAAATGAAAAAAATCAAACCTCCTACGTTTGATGAGGAGAAAAATAAGGATGAAGATGCATAGACATGGCTATTGGGCATGAGAAAGTATTTTCAATTGCATAATTATTCTTCTCATGCAGAAGGAATAATTTCCATCTATCAACTCAAAGGTAAGGCATCCATGTGGTGGGATCAGTTTGTGCAGGTGCAACAAATTATTGAGAAAAATGTTACTTGGAGGGAATTCAAGAGTTTTTTTTGTTGTGGAGTATTCTACCCTACGGACTAATAAGCTAGGGCTCTAAGCTTATACACAGATCATGACCCTCAAG
>JASDQU010681093.1:9734-23659 GCA_032191745.1 Picea mariana
TTGGTTTCCTTACGAGACCTTAGGGCGGCCAATGGAGCCGTTAAACTCGTCAGGGTGGTCCATACCAAACGGCTTGGGTTATTTAGACAACCCTGGACCGGTTCCACTCTCCCAGTTGACGGACGGTCATTTTCGCCCGTCAACACATAGCTACATGTACATTATGAAGGAGCCAGCCTCTTCTATGTTTCGAACGATGATGTTCCCCCACAATAAGAAAATCATCACCATCGACCAAATTATACATTATGAGCCTAACGATTCTACCAAAATTCATAACATTCTCCCTCTTGTTATAACTAGCTTAGACGCTTATTCAGTCATCGACATGGGTCCTAACATTTTCAAGGACCCCTCCTTGCTGGGGACATATGATGGAGCACCACCCCTCCTACACCCTTCAACAAAAGTGTGTGTAGTATCTTTTAATGGAACCAATATTAGATCCAATACTCCTCCCATTGAGGCACCTCCCCACATCGAAGTTCCACCAGTTGGGGAACTATTACCTCAGGAATTCCCTGAGAACCCCACTACACCAATTATCCCAGATTCCCCTCGCCTCCAGGGGAAAATCCTTGTTTGGGAGATAGTTCCCCAAGCCATTACCCAAATTTCCTTCTTCTACCCCCCACTTGGAGTCCAAGCATTCTAGGTAGCTACAACCCTTACCCTTCCAAATATGGTGTTATCCATCCCTATATGGTATCATCATCCACCCGTGATGGTTCCTCAACCATTTCTCCCTCCTCGGAAAATAAACGGAATACCGATGCAAATCCTAGAAGAATCTACTACCACACCACCCTCACCCCCAACCATTGGCACCTATGCCATTGTTGGGGGAAGACGAAAGAATAAATATCCCACAACTCCACTTCCTCCCCGAGTTCAACTGCATTGCGCCCTATGTGAAAGAGAAGGGCACCCCACTAATCGATGTCTTACTCTTCCCAAGTTACACAATCTGATCTAACTCCCTAGAGAAACCACATTGCTCCCCACTCCACCAAGTACATCCACTGTTACTACGAAGTCCTCCACTGCAAGAATTAAAGGGTTGTGAACCAAATTCACCTATGCCATCTGTCCAGAATATGTCCATTACACTCATCATTTCCCAGCTCTACCTTGGTTTCTCCAAACGTTATCCGTAATACACCAAACATCACATTCAGATCCTTCTCAACCACCCCCTACTAAGACTCACATCACTGGCATTTGATATATTTCTTCATCAGTACCCATGTGAATGAGGGACCCTCCATAGTATCAAGACATTCACTTTATGACCAGCAGTCCCTAACACCCTATAGACGATATCCCATCTGTCTCCTCACCACTTGAGGACACCAATTATTACCCATTTACCATTCCCCCGGTCACCTCCCAGGATCCTCTATACTCTCGCATTTTTCAGTGTGACAAACATATCATGGAGGAACTCACTGCCCTCAATTGCACATGGAATGCACTCCATCATCGAGCACTTTTTCTTTCATAGGAGGCCTTTCATCCTCTTACCCAAGCCTCCATATGCACAATCAAAACCAAGGATTTTATTCCTTTGAGGCATATAGACTAGTTCCACAACCCTATCCCTTCCCCATATGATTTTGAAGAAGCCAACATGGCCAACATCTCCCCCACCATCAAAATTGACATTTCCATTAAACAAGAAATCATAGAATAAATCACCATTGGTGCCACATCCTCCCATAAAGAACTCATTTCTTATAAATATCTCTTTCGGGAATACTGAGACATTTTTACCTGGTCATATATGGATATTCCCGACCTCAATCCGTTTATAGTCGAACATTGAATCAACACTTGGCCCTCAAAAGAAACTCTCTCTTCACCCATCAAAAGTTGTGGCTATCAAAGATGAAATTGACAAGTTACGCGTTTCTCAATTCATTTACCCCATTGCCTATACTTGATGGGTCTCCAACCCCATCCCTGTTAAAAAGAAACAGGGCACTATTCATATCTGCACAAAATTTCACGATCTCAACCACACTTGTCCCAAAGACAACTTCCCAACCCCTTTCATCGACCAAATTATTGATGACTGTGTTGGCCATGAGGCACTATCCTTTATGGATGGGTTCTCTGGCTACAATCAAATCCAGATCCACCCAATAGATCAGTATAAAACCACTTTTACTACCCCTTGGGGTACCTTTACTTATTGTGTCATTCCTTTTGGACTCAAGAGTGCAGGTGCTATGTTCCAATGAGCCATGACTTATGTTTTCCATGATCTTGCTCACATCATCCTTGCTTCTTTGGACAACCTCACTGCTCAATCCAAAAAGTAAACTCAACATTTAGACAACTTACGCATCGTTTTTCAACGATATCTCCAGTATAATATCCACTTGAACCCCCTCAAGTGTGTCTTTTGCATCACTGCCAGACGTCTCCTTGGGTTCATTGTCTCCCAATACGGCATCATAGTGGACCCCCTCAAGGTCCAAGCTATCACAAAAAATCCACCACCTAGGAATTTACACCAACTGCAAAGCCTACAAGGAAAAGCCAAATTTCTACGTCGCTTTGTCCCAGATTGCACCACTCGTGCACATGGTTTTCTCTGCCTACTGCAACATGATATCCCATTCCAATGGCATGAAAATTATCAAACAACTTTTGATGATTTAAAATCCTCCTTATCCAATGCCCCTTTGATTAGTCCTCTAGACTATGATCGCCATTACATCCTCTACTTGTTAGCCTCAGTCGTCTTGGTAGCAGGAGTCCTTGTCCAATTAGGGGATGACAGGCATGAACATTGTTGAGGAAAAGATATGAAATTATCTTACTCAAGTATTTTCGAATATTTCTTGGATAAGGAAAGATCGCTGGGAATATCACCCTATGTTTATAGGATCAAAAATTGTTTCCCAACCCACAAGTATTAGTTACAAGGGTTTAGAATGATTTTTCAAAATAAAAGATTGCTGCAAAATTCAACATTTTTATATAATTTTATGAATATAGCAAATGCAAAAGTAAATGTGGATACACAAGCAAAAATACCAAGTCACATATTAGCACATATGAGATAGAATAACAATCACTTATTTCATTCCAAGAAATCAAAAGAATTGTTTTCTTTACAAAAATACCCGAGGGAGTTTGGACCAAAGTCAAACTTAGATATCCCCGATGAAAACCATACAAAAGTACTCTGACGGGATGTACAAATTGAACTTTAAAATCTGGATCAACTTGCCACAAATCACTGCCCACTTGACTCTGCACAATATCCTTTATCAGTCATGAAATCTAATTCATAAATAGACAATTCTACACAGACTATCAAAGATAGATCAACACCTCTGAAACAAGCATCTAAATGATATGGTTCATCCTTGAACCTTGCTATCTACAATAGGACCCTGCTTTCATAAAAGAGAATGAGACTTTTAATGAATTGAAGAATGAATGAAAATCGAACTATCTCAATAAAACTCAAGAGAAAATCTTAGTATGTTTTCTCCTTGTATTCTCCCCCTTGTTCTTCCTTCTCATTTGGATTTTATGCATTCCAAATTAGCTGAAGTAGTTCAACTACTTCATTTAGTTAAGTTAACTAAAATGCAACTAACTTTTAGTTTAGGGGAATAATTAATAATACTACTAATAATAAGGGTCTTTTAATAAATAATAACTAGTAGGTGGGACCCCTTGTGACTCCCTTTAATTTCTTAACAAAAATAAACACAACTAGACAATAAATCAGACACATCCCTCCTTGTGGCTCCCATTATCATTTCAATAATTTGAAAATTAAAGATCAAATGATATTTCAAATTATATCCAAACATATAACATCCAAAAATAGTTTGTTGTCCAAAATCTTAAGCAATCCACTCTTCTCAATAAAACAATAATAAAGTATAATAAAAAACCGTATTTGCCACTTTGAGATAAAATTTTCCCTTTGTTGTTGTTATCCCCTTTTGACTTTCCTAAATTAACCTTAGGCTGTGTAGAGCCTTGAGGCTTGATCTCACCAATAACATGAGAACAATCATCTTTCAAGTGTATGCGGGATGATACAGATTTGGCTGAATCATTTGAGGGAAAGGAGGGGGAAACAACAAGTTTTCCTTTGTCATGAATGTGGTGGGCTTCGATTTTGAGTCTTTTACTTGCGTGGGAGGACTATACGGCTGAGTGTGCAGGGGAAATTTGGACATTTGGGTTAATAGGTGGAGGAGGAGTAGGTAGAGACAAATTTGGCCAGCCACGATGTTGGGAGATTGCTGGGTGAAAAATCTCTTGCCATCCATCATTCTTGGGAAATTTAGGTTGCAGGGAAACATGAGGGGGTACAGGGATACCAGGGACATCTTGGGGCTGGAAAGGAGGCCTCTCCGGTCTGGGTTGGACTATCCCTTGTCCAATCCAATTGAAAATTCCGCTTGGAAAAGCTACTTTAACTCTTGAGGATCAGCATCGAAATGTATTGAGAATCTGGGCCTTCTAGGCCCTTTGTTCCAATTCCCTCTGCCCCTGTTATTTCAGCCATAACTTCCTCTGCTGAAGAAGATCATCCTGTATGCAATTATTATTAGCAACTAGCTTCTTAAACAAACCATACATGACAATCTCTTAAATATGAAACAAAGTTTGGCTCAACAATCACAACAGACCCATGCAATCCAATCCATAAAATTCATTTAATAATTGTCAATGAGCAGGGGGTGAATTAAGGTTCTGGGATATGTGAGGGGATTGTATTGAGTGAAAAAGTGAGAAAATGAAAGGGAGTTAGAACATGATTACTACTCAAAAATTCATTAAACAATCAACTATGCAACAATAATGAAAACATATCAGTTGTGATCCATCTTTGTGTTCTTTCTTAATCTTTGTAATACAAAGATTTAATTTAATTTTAAGAACATGGTGTGCAAAATGAATCTGGCATTGCTAGAGGATTTGTAATGAAAAAAAAGTGAGAAAATGAAAGGGAATCAGATGGATATTGTTCTTAAAATAAAATAAATAAATCGACTATCATAACTATGTTTCAAATTTAATCCAAAAGCATCCACTTCCAAGACCAAAACATTCATTGTTCATCAATTGTATGTAAATTGCTTACTATCTCAATAATAATTAAATTTGCAAGAAATCCTTAATTTATAATAGTCTGTTCATTATAACTTATGTAAACTTTTTCCATTCAACAATACTGTATATTATAATGTTGATATCTTCCTTTTAAGATAAACAAAACATGCACAACAATATGCTCAACATTTATCCCTGCTAATCAATAATGCACCACGATAAATAATCAAACGTCACTGTTCTTGAATCAACAATCGGGCCCGATTTAAATGTACACAACTGTCTTTTCAAAAAAACGTGGACAAACTTAAAAGCATGCCCGATCATACACAGGTATTCAATCATATCAATCGACAAAAGCTTGAATGGATAACAACAATGAACCTAGACATAAACCCTGAGCTTGATCTCTGTGTGTATCAACATATATAACTTCCTTTTTAAACAATTAAAGGTCTGCACGATGATTCCAATATAACTATATCATATATGAAGCGAACAAAACTAATACTGACACACAAGCACCTGTTTTTAACTTTGCAAAACCCTGATCGGGTTGGGTAACCTCACACACATGTCTCTTTAATCAATCAAAATCATCCTAGATTAAACATAGTGATCGAGACCATAACGCATAGAAAAACAACTCTCTATTGTAAGAAACTGCTCATTCTCATTCTTATTTGTTCAAACAAATTCATCACAGAAAGACCAGAAAGAGACTTGAGCAAGAGGATGGATTTATAACAAGAGAGTACATGTCTTTAAAACTCCATAGTCATTAAAATGATAAACCAATACTTGAAAAACCCCAGAATGTGCCCGAGGAGAGAAGAGACAAGTTAGAGTCCAAATCAGACTCTGTCAAAAATCAAATGCAGGGAGGCAACGCAAGCCTATTCTTCCTTAAAAAAAAAAAACACAGAGAGCTAATGGTCTTCCAATACTTATATCCATTTCACCATCGATTAACAACCATAGGTCAAAAAAACAACTTTGAAATGAAACAACAATGATCCACTCAGTCCCTTGATGAAACCATAAGTTAACGTCTGAGGAGAGACAAAGGAAATTCTAGTAAAATAACCCAGTGCACACAGGTGCGTATAACACTTGCATAAAAGAGACAAGGGTTAACTTAACAGTGGTGGGTATTGAAACACAACGAGGCAATGTCTCTTTCCAATCACATAGGAGGTGAATAAGCTTTGACAAAAACAACAGTGAGGACACACACATTATTTTTGAAAGAACTCCAAGATATAACCCGTATGAAATAAATACCCACACAAGCTTGTATTAACGTTTCAGGCCAACCAAGAATGGATCTTTGGGACACTTTCAGTGAAAAGACAGTAAGAATGGGCCATCAACCATAGCTTGGGGTTTAAAGAAAATAACACACCAACTGTTGGAAGTTTCTCTGCAACTAGATAGGGATTACCACAACAGCTGAGAGGGAAATGAGTTGACAGACACTGATACACAGAACGATGAATAAAAACCCTCAACCATAAACTAAGAGCCTTATTGCACCAATTTAACTATTATTCCAGAGAGACCCATCATAAAAACCACATTGACCAAGCAAACAACCAATCATGCAAACTTAATAATACCCACTTCTTTGCTTACAATTGCCAACATTTTGCAGTCATCAGAGAGAGCCATAACACGATATTTACACACAGTCAAAAATCTCAAGAACACACAACATCCAAGCATCACTGAACCACCATTTCGTTCATAAAACAGAGAATCCATCATGGATGAAGAGAAAAGAACCATACCATTGAGAAAAACTCTTAAATGACGAGTTGGTCAAGATTTCCCTTCCAAAAACCTGAAAACACGGAGCTTCAAAACCAACAGAGCGAAAATGCAACAATGGAAAAATGCTAGGGTGACGAGCGATAGGGAAGGTTTGGAGTGATGTGCAGTAAAATCATGTCACTTCCTCACCTAGCCCCATTCAATTCCAAGTACGATACAACCCTATAAGAACATCCACCAATAAATCAAACCATATAACCAATGCATAATCAATGCCAATCCATCATAATATCTGAGACCATATCTATTGCATAGTGTGCTACCCGAGATATTTCATACATTAACCTTTGCCATAGCTCCATACAATAATTCATATCAACATTTCTATATGTGCCTCCATTTGAATTTAATGAAATTTGCATAGTCCATTAACCAAACCATAGTATAATAGTTAGGACTAACACTTGTATCCATTAATTCGAAGTTTGCATGTAGTCTTTTTACATAGTTTCTTTCCTTTTGCTATAACTTTAGAACCCTTTTATAGTTTTTTTCTTTCTTTTGATTAGGCTCCCATTAGGTATCCCTTGCATATATGTGTATAAGTAATCAACATATGAATTAGTAACAAGTTTATAACATAGCACCTATAACAATTTGATCCTCATACCCATGGAAACTATTCTGAGTCGCAAGTGATTACCAAAAAACTTTCACACTAATGCATTATCCACTTATTATCATGCCAAATGAAACCAAGACCGCATTATAAAATATGTAGGACTATGTAGGCAACATCATAACAACAACAAAACATGTGTAATATGTCTATCTTTGCACCTCTAGTATACAAGGGGGTCCCACCTACTAGTATTATATTATTAAATCATAATTAAATAATAACACTTTTAGCAATACTTTGTGGGAAGAATTAATCGTTACGATTTTAATCGTCAACAAACATGTCATTTACTACATCAGTAAAACCCTTTCAGGGCCACCCTTGAAGTAAAATCATGACGAGAAACTCTCCCTGGCATTTGTCCTCGCAATCCAAAAGCTGAGCCATTATATCCTACTTCGGACTACCAAGGTTGTAGCAGATTCCAACCCCATGTAGTACTTGCTTAATCGACAAGAAATTAATGGTGAATTTACCTGATGGATCGTTATCCTCTAGGAATACAACCTAGAGTTATCAAATCCACAAAGAAATAAAGCGCTTGTTGTAATATCCCCAAGGATGATCCCTTTTGTCATCATGTTTATGAATTGTAAATCATGTTTTGTAGGCTAGTGAGTTGAGTATTGATAAGATGGTAGGCTTATGTGTTTATTAGGTCGGGAGCCTAAGTGTTAAGGCCAAGAGCCTGTTTTTGTATATGTAATTATATAGAACATTAATAAAGATTAAACATCGTTGTGTGTAGAACGACCATGAAGAAAGAGTGATGGGGGACTAAGATTCCATAAGGTGGGTAAGGGAAAAGGGGCTGAAAGGTTAGAAAGAGAGGCTAAGTGTTGAGACTAGGGGATTAAGTCCTTGGGAATAATAATTTATTATTATTCCAAAAGCTATGTGAAATGTATGTTCTTACCCTAAGTTCTTGGAAGGGGTAACGTGTGCAAAAGGGAATGCATGTTGATGGAGTGCATGAAGCCTCGTGGGCGACATGTGTTAGCCCAGGCACATGCAATTTAAACCAAAGATTGAGCTTTGGAGGGGGCTGGTCTCCCATTCTGTCATCCATCTGTCTGAATTGAGAAAGCTCTGTGTCTAATTGTTGTAAACCTCATGCTGCTTTGAAACCCGAAGCCGATGATTTTTTCTTGGGAAGACGATACACCTCTGTTTGAACCGTGGAGTCTGTGTTTGACCTCTGAGTGAATTTCTTGTCACGCATCCTGCAAACGGGTGTTACCTGAATCGTGATGTGTTTGAGTGGCCTATTGTCATTCCCTATTTCCACACGCCATTTTCCTGTTGCTGCTATCACCTATCAGTTAACCCAAGCTGTTGTCGTTGTTATCATCTAGAACTTGGGAGAATTGAATTGGAAATTGGTGGAAGAATCGGTTTGTTAGGTTTGTGGTAGAAGAGGTAGGTTTTTATGCCTGTGAGAAACTCTCTCTTCAGGTGAGGGAGTCTGTTAGGAAGTGGTTTTTGCCCAGAGAGAGTCCAGCACCAGCTACGGAGCTCTGAGACTTCCCGATCTGGCCTGTTTCTGAGGCCTAGAGAGGGAGGTGAAGCACTGATGGACTATTCTTGTGAAGGTGTATACTCCCGGGTAGAACATGCATGTGGGGAATGAGAGTTCGTGAGTAGTGGGCATAAGAAGGATCTTGGGGAGAATCCTTCCGATTTCTCTATGCAATTTTCCTATAACCTCAGCCTAGTCTAGGACTCCCTTTCTTTGGGTGGAGCTTAGTCCCAGCTCAGGGGTGACCCACTATTGAGCATGATGAGCAGTGAGGTCTAAGGCTGGGAGGTTTGTGGAAGGTATGCACATGGTTAGTGGCATTCCAATAGTTTCAAAGATAAGTATATGCATGTGTTTAATTTCAATTAAAATGCATGTCTGTGATGCTTGAAATGATATCATGTATTCCGTTGCAATGTTATTTACTGTTCATTCCATTAATTGTGCATGGTAGCAGTAATTAAATGTTTACTCTGTGTTAAGTCATTTAACTTCATTTAAATTCGTACTATATAAGTTTAAGAATTTTTTCCATGTAGTAGCGTTGCCCGACAAGTGGGTTGGTGGCCGGGGTTTTACAATATGGTATCAAAGATCAAAAGGCTAAATTAAGGTTGTGCTGGGTAGCATTGTTGGCCTGTTGGTAGCTAGGGATGTTACAATATGGTATCAGAGCTAGGTTTTCAACACTGAGCTTGGATGGGTCGGATAAGTGGTCTTTGGACCCAAGGTTTCTAGTGGAAATTCTATTCGAGGGAACCAATTTCGAACCTTAGATTGTTTCTGAGTGCCAAGGGGTTACATTGGCTGTGTTATGAAACTCAGGAGGAGTAACAGTAGAATAAAACTATAGTTGTAGATCATTTGGAAAGGAGAAGATCTGGACCATCAAATCCACGTCCGAACACTTAGGAGAGTGGGCAGAAGATATCATATCTAGGTCATCAGATCTGAGCGTGTGGATCAACAACTGTTAGATCCAAGGAACATGAACAAGGTTTAAAACCCTTTGGTGTTGCACAGGAGTGTGTAAATCATGATACGTGAAGCCTAAACATCATCAAGACTGCCCATTGAAAAGGACACATAGCAGAGATCCACCTACGTTGGAGATTTGCAAGTGGAAAAGTTGCATCAATCCTAACTGTCCATCAGGAGGGACGCGTGGAGAACGATCAGCCTTTCACTGACTCATGACTTGAAGGGTTCAAAGGGAAATTTCATGAGAATTCATGATTGGATTATGACCATTGATCCAGAAGAGATCTGGACCATTTATTGTCGAGGAAGAATTTCATCATTTCGAGAATTGGAAGAAGTGAGGTGCGTGGAGGCATAAACGTTGAAACCTGAAACCCCAAAGTCCCAAGGGGGATCTACACCATATATCTGGAGAAAATACCGTGACCGTCAAATCAAGCAAAAGGGAAGATTGTAATTCAGGAGTTCGACTGTTGAGAGAATGGGATGTGTTGTTGGACAATGTCCCTAAGCTCGATGTTCCAAAATGAAAAGAAAAGTAGACACAGTGGGGCCGAAGGGTGTCACCTGAGGTAACATGGAACTTCTTAAGCACATCACGTGTCACCACCTTGCTTGGTGACAACTGTGCTTTGGGCCCAGGAGTGAGAAAGGACAAAAGTTCATAAGTCGAGAGTTGGAGAGGGAAGCGAGTATGAGAGCCTCTAGGACCGAAACCCTGCAACCCAAAACCCTGAAGTTTAGTTTAGGGAACCTTGTAGATATAGCGCTTGGTCATGACCCTTGGTCACGTGGGGTTGGGGAAATAGAGGAAAATGGCTATGGCCTTTTTTTCCTACGAAGCCGAGCAGATCTCGAAAAATTCATGGAAAAATGAACATTTTCTTGAATCAATTTGTTTATGAATGCTATGGGATTTGTTAAGGAATAATGGCTTGACAAATTCTGGTTTTCTACACACTGTGTTTGTAGAAGTTTAGCGAGTGCTAGAAACGAGTAGAATTTCTGCTGAGTGAAAAAGAAATCGAAAGGGCATAGACTGCTTCTAGTTCCGAGGATGAAGCAAAAGGAATGGATGTTCATTTGGGAGTTGAAGGGTCTAACTCCAATGGGAATGGAGAAGCGATAGATAAGGAAGGGCATATGATGAAAATCATTGAAAAATTGTAGAAAGATGCCCAAACGCACTGAGTAGATAGAAAAAAGATCAGAAAAACTCAGGAAAAACAAGGTGATTTTAACATAAAGTTGTTAAAGAGTTTGGAGAGAATAGAAAAGATGTTGGAGAAGGAGAGTGACTCGATCAAAACAGGGAGTCATCGGACTTCTGAGGGAAGAAGGTCAAGGAGTTTTGGTCAACACCATCATCACTCCCAAGGTTGCTCCAAGAGGAGGGCTATAACACACCTACTACAGAAATCAAAATTTTTCGTCCTTTTTCCTTTATTTTGCTAAGGAACAGAATTCCCCGAATTCATATGGGGACCAATGTAATTCCTACCCTCTCCTGTCCTTACTCATGTGATCATGGGTTATGACCACCGGCCTTCCGGAGAGGTACTTTTGGCTTTCACAATTTGGGAAATTGCGATGCATTTGTGTTCCCCTTCTCTCTTGTCTCTCGAAGTGTCGAAATCCAAAGAGGACCAATAGTTTGTCATAACTAAAATGCCTCATATTACAACATGTCACTCCACCTTTCGGGGTTTACTCCATCAGGATTTCAGGATGTGCGATGACAGGATGTCTCCCACCTGGGTTTCCTGGGAGCCAAAACTCCAAAACACCAAATTCTAACATGCTTCATTATTTCGAGAATCCATCCATCGGGATTTCAGGATGTGCGATGACAGGAGGTCTCGCACCTGGGTTTCTCGGGAGTCGATACCAAAATATGATGAATTTTTCACACTCTATCTTTTGGGATATTGCAAGTTAGGATTTTGGGAACTGCACATACAAGGGATCTCACCCTTGGATACTCCGAATGCCGAAACACCAAAATATCAATATTTAGCCATACGCTGTTATTTCGTGATTTCGCATATCGGGATTTCGGGACTTGTGAGTACAAGGAAACTTGCACTTGGGTACCCCGGGTGTCGAAACACCAAAACATTAGATTCTTAGTCATGCTATACTCATTTCAGGGTTTCATCCATCGGGATTTTTCTATATGCGCGAATCATGAGGTCTTGCCCCTGGGTTTCCTGATTGCTGAAACACAGAAACACCAAGGCTTACCCATGCTAAACCTTTTCGGGGTTTCATACTTCGGGATTTCACGATATGCGATGACAAGAGGTCTCGCATATGAGTTTTCTGGGGGCCGAAGTTATGAAACACNGTATATATCTATCTATCTATGAGGCTAAGTTCAATTCGGGATTTCCCAAGTCGAGATTTTGGGAGTCGTGAGGATAAGGGTTCTTGCCCTCTGATCTCCTGGGTGATGAAAAGATGAAACACTTATCGGCCACCACGTGTACCCTACATCTGGATGGTCCAGGTACTCTCATGGGTCTTGGAATCGACAGTTCCAATTTCTTCACGACTTACAAAGGTAAAAAGGGGTCGAGGCATTTGCACCTGCATTCCTTCATCAAATTTAACAGTCATAACAGACCTTAGATCCTCCGAAAGGATCTCATTTGTGTAATTAGCAAGGGGAAGGGTATCTTGGGTATCGAACCACCGAAAGGTCCTAACTCATCCACACCCTGTCATTTTGGAATTTTGTGGGTCGGGGTTTTGGGACTCGCGAGTACAAGAGAACTCACACCTAGATACTCTGGGTGTTGAAACACTAAAAACTCTTAACTTACTCCCACGCTAATATATCATTGTCTAAGAGAGCCACTCCCTTTCGTGTAGGGTTTTAAAACTTAAACCATAAAATCCACCTTCAGGACCTCAAGCAATTTTCACCAGGTTTGAAGACCAGACTGTAAGGTCTTCTAGAAAGTAAGGTAGCGATCCCGAAAGGGTGCCCCTGTGGGGAAATCTATATCGGGCATCATGTAATACAAATAAGGGAACAATTCTCTCGAGAATAGACTTGAAAACTAAGTTACTTCAATATATATATATATATATATATATATATATATATATATTAACATAAGTCATACATGGTCTTTCCAATAAAAGAATGCAACCATCATTTCTGATCAAAACACCATGCAGACAATCTTATATTGAAACCATTCATAATTGGACAAACTATGAGCATACATGACAACATATAAATTTCAAGATACAAGATATAAAACACTTATCAGAAAAACATCGGGTTTGATGCAACTATTGAGAGGGGTGCTCATTTCCACCCAACTGTAGGCTTAGCGACTCCGAATGGATTCACCACTTGCCACCCCCGAGATAGACCATGATGATTGAGACTTTTTGTCTCTATTCTTTAGCAATCGAGAACAAAGGTTACTCTCCATCTTCTTTGCTATCACTCACTCTGTATTTTGTTCCAGAGTTCTTCCGATCTCTTTTCCTGTGATCTCTCCCTCGTGTCCCCCTTTCCACAAATTTTACCTACCTTTTATTTTCTGGCGAGGTTGTGTGCGACATGAATTTTCCCATGGTGATCAAGTCTGAGACCTCAACAGATGGGCGGTTCACCCCCATCCCCCATTACTCATGAGGAGGCTCTTCACCTACCATCCTGGTGAGTAATTCATTTTGGGGCCAGTGAGCCGCTCTTGATTCTCCGGGCCAGTGAAGACCAAATACGGTATTGGTTTCAGTGAAAGTTAATTCCACCATTCCAGGTGCCTTCCACCACCTTTCTTTAGCCATCATGGTCTCTTTTTCAGCACATCCCCCTCCCAGTAGTCCTGCAACATATATATATATATATATATATAT
>JASDQU010681093.1:23802-35420 GCA_032191745.1 Picea mariana
TCTTTGAGTTTTCCATAGTTCTTGGCCATTATAGTTATTTTTACAGACTGGGGGAAACAGGGTGTTACAAGGGCACACAGTAGTTCAAGCCCATCTCCGACCAGAAAGAACAGGAGATCTGCAGTGGATGAATTGAAGGGAGAAATGAATAAGATTAAGCCTCTTACATTCGATGAAGAGCATAAGAAGGAGGAAGATGCCGAAACATGGTTTCTTGGCATGAGGAAATATTTCCAACTACATAATTATTCCTCTCATGCAGAAGGAAGAATTGCGATGTATCAATTGAAAGGAAAAGTATCTTTGTGCAAGTACAACGCATTAGAGAGAAAGATATCACTTGGAAAGAATTCAAGAGGTATTTCGAGAAGAAGTATTTGACTAAGAGATACTATGATAGAAATATGAAAGAGTTCTTTGAACTCAAGATGGGTAGCATGAACATTGATGAGTATGAATGAAGGTTTCTGGAATTACTAAAGTATGTTCCATTCATCAAAGATCAGACTGTCAAGATTCAGAGGTATCTAAGTGGATTGCCACCTTCCATTGGTGACAATATTCAGAATGATGACCCCAAGACTATGGAAGAAACGATAAGAAGAGAGAAATGCTTATATGAGAAACAAAGAGAGAAGCCTACTTTCTGAAAGGTTTGGGAAGACAAGAAGAAATTCCACATGGATCAGAGGAAGAAGGGAACTAAACCTCCCTTTTCCAGAAACATTCCTCAAGGAAACCCATATTTTAGAGAGCCGAGAATGACTGATGTAGGGGAACAATGGCCAAGAAATATTCCCATTTGGTGTTGGGGATGTAAAGAGAACCACAAGTATAGAGATTGTCCCCACAAAAATGGAAAAGTGAGAGCTGTCCATAATGTTCAGCAAGCTGAAACAGGGGAGGACATGGGTAGTAGAATGCCAAGGATATATGCAGCCCTGGACAAAAAGAAAGCTTAATTTCAGTCTCACATGATTGAAGTGGAAGGTATGATTAACAACTAACCATTTACTATTTTAATTGATTCAGGGGCTAGCCATAGTTATATAGATCCTAGAGTGGTGGAAATTTTTCATTTTTCAAAAAGCAAACATGAAAATTCTTGGTTAGTGCAGCTGGCTACAGGAACCAAGAGTAAGGTCATTGAGTTGGTTATGTCCTATCCTGTGGACATGAATGGACTAAGCACAAAGGATGAATTGAATGTTCTGCCTTTAGGTTCTTACGATTGTCTAATTGGGATGGAATGGTTGGACCAACACCAAGCCATCTTGGACTATTGTAACAAGGCATTCACTTGCCTGGATGAGGAAGGGAATTAGAGAATAGTCCAAGGAATTCCCAGAGCTGTTGCTATCAGAGAAATCTCAACAATGAAACTGAAGAAGTGCTACAAAAAAGGTTGTCAATTATTTGCAGCCCATGTAAAGGAAACACCTAGAAACACCTAAGGATAAGCTATCAGGTATCGTAGATCATGCGGTACTTAAGGAGTTTGAATATGTATTTCAGGAGGTACCAGAATTACCTCCAAAAAGAGATATTGACTTCTTTGTAAACTTGATGCTGGAAGCAGCTCCAGTCTCAAAAGCTCCTTAGACAATGATTACACCAGAGCTGAAAGAGTTGCAATTACATCTTGAATATCTTCTGAAGAAGGGGTATATATGCCCAAGTGTGTCACCTTGTGGAGCCCTAGTTCTATTCATGAAGAAGAAGGACAAAATGCTGAGATTGTGTATTGATTTCATACAATTGAACAAGGTAACTATAAAGAACAAGTATCCTCTACCGAGGATTGATGACCTCTTCAATCAATTGAAGGATGTGAAGATATTTTCAAAGACAGACCTCAGGTCAGGATATCAATAGGTAAGGATAAAGGATGAAGACATCAGCAAGACCGCCTTTATAACAAGGTATGGTCATTACGAGTTCACAGTGGTGCCGTTTGGGCTATCAAACACACCTGTTGTTTTTATGTGTCTGATGAATGGTGTGTTCAGGGACTATCTTGACAAGTTTGTCATAGTCTTCCTAAATGAAATTATGGTGTATTCCAAGTCAGAAGAAGAGCATGAAAAACATATCAGGATGGTGTTATAGTTGCTACGAGAGAATTGACTGTATGCGAAGTTGATCAAGTGCTTATTTTATTAGGAGTAGATCCATTACTCGGGGCATATTATTTAGAAGGATGGGATAGTTGTAGATCCTAATAAGATTGAGGCCATTAGATGATGGTCAATGCCAAGGAATGTGATAGAAGTAAGATCCTTTATGGGTCTATCTGGTTATTACAGAAGGTTTATCACAGGGTTCTCGAGGATATCTCACCTTATCACTTCCTTGCAAAGGAAGGAGAAAACGTTTCAGTGGACAGAATATTGTGAGAAAATATTTCAATGATTGAAGCAAATGTTAACCAATGCTCCAATATTGAGGATTGCAGACCCAAACAAAGATTTCATGGTGTGCACTGATGCATGTAAAGAAGTACTGGGAGGAGTCCTTAGTCAAAATGGATTTGTAATAATTTGTTATGAATCCAAAAAGTTGAAAGAGCATAAAAGGAATTACGCAACTCATGATTTGGAGTTAGCGACCATCATTCACACTCTGAGGAAATGGAGACATTACCTCATGGGAAGGAGGTTTGAATTGAGAATAGACCATAATGGTTTGAAGTATTTATTCGATCAACCAACCTTGAATTCTAGACAAAGTAGGTGGCTGGAATTTCTCTGTGAATATGACTTTGATATCAAGAATATCAAAGGGAAGGAGAATAAAGTGGCTGATGTACTCAGTAGGATATTACACGAATTACATGCTACAACCATTAGCATGTATCATACTGATATAAAGATCAGATATTTGGAAGCTGCAAGCATTGAGTTGCATTACATGGAGTTGGTAGCAAAGCTACAACAAGGTGAAACGGCACAGAAAGTGGAAAATTATAAGTTAGATATTGATGGAATACTTCTATACAAGAACAAAGTTTATATACCCAATTTCCAGGGTTTGAAACTTGCTATTCTGAGAGAAATGCATAATGTGCCTTATGCTAGGCACCCTGGATACCAGAAGATTGTGGCAGAAGTCAAGAGACATTACTTTTGGCTAGGTATGAAGAAAGAGATCACTGAATACATCGCCATATGTATGGAGTGTCAGAAGGTTAAATATGAGCATAGGCACCCAACATGGTTTCTGCAACCTTTATCCATTCCTGAGTGGAAGTGGGAAGTGGTGACAATGAATTTGATCATAGGATTGCCCAGAACCGGCAAGCCGCATGATTCCATTATGGTGGTGGTAGAAAATCTTACGAAAGCTGCCCATTTCATTTTGTTAAAGTATACTCACAAGGCAACAAAGGTTGCTGATATTTTTATGAAGGAAGTGGCATAATTGCACAAGATCCCTAAGACAATTGTGTGTGACAGAGACTCGGAATTTACCTCAAAATTCTGGAAAGGGTTATTCAAGGGATTCAGAACGAATATGAATTTCAATACAGCCTATCATACTGAGTTGGATGGGAAAACAGAGCGAGTGAATCGAGTGATAGAAGACAGACTGAGGATGTATGTGATGGAAAAACCATGGAAATGGGAAGAATACCTACACTTGGTAGAATTCGCCTATAACAATGGGTATCAAGCATCATTGAAGATGATCCCATTTGAATCACTTTATGGAAGAAAGTGCAATACTCCAATAAGCTAGAATAATCCAGCTGAAAGAGAAGTAGTTGGGCCAGAGTTGCTCAAGAAAATGGAAGAATAGATGCTAAAAGTTAAGAAAAATTTGAAAGATGCCTAGGACAGGGAAAAAAGTTATGCTGATAAGAACAAAACCCACAGAGATTTTAAAGTTGGTGACCATGTTTTCCTGAAAGTAAAAGCTAATAGAATCTCCCTGAAGCTGGGAAACCAGATTTTGTGGGCCATTTGAAATCCTAGAAAGGATTGGGCTAGTTGCATATATGCTTGCATTACCTACATCCATGACTGTACATAATGTGTTTCATGTTTCATTTCTTAAGAAATATATACCTGATGCTAATCCTATAATAGATTGGAATGTGATTCAGGTGGAGCAAGAAGGTGTCCTGCAAGTGCATCCTATGCGCATATTGGACTGGAAAATCAAACAACTCCAGAATCAATCCATAGGGCTTGAAAATGTCCAATGGACTTGGTATGGTCCTGAGGACGTAACTTGGGAACATGAAGATGCTATGCGGGTAGAATAATTGCCTCTTTTTGAAGATTTTGAAAAACTTGTTGATGTTGTGTGAAAGTTGCATTGAGGACAGTGCAAAAATAAGGGGAAGGGACTGTAATATACCCAAGGACGAGCCCTATTGTAATCATGTTTATGAATTGTAAATCATGTTTTGTATGCTGGTGAGCTGAGTATTGATAAGCTGGTAGGCTTATGTGTTTATTAGGCCAGGAGGCTAAGTGTTAAGGCCAGGAGCTTGTTTTTGTATATGTAATTATGTTGAACATTAATAAAGATTAAACATCGCTGCGTGCAAACCGACTATGAAGAAAGAGTGATGGGGAACTAAGCTTCCACAAGGTGTGTAAGGGAAAAGGGGCTGAAAGGTTGGAAAGAGAGGCTAATTTTTTAGCATAGGGGCTTAAGTCCTTGGGAATAATAATTTATTATTATTCTAAAAGCTATGTGAAATGTATGTTCTTACCCTGAGTTCCTGGAAGGGGGAATGTGTGCAAAATGGAATGCATGCTAATGGAGTGCATGCAGCCTCATGGGCGACATGTGTCGGCCCAAGAACATGCAATTTAAATCAAATATTGAGCTGTAGAGGGGGTTGATCTCCCATTCTGACGTCCTTATGTTTGAACTGAGAAAGCCCTGTGTCTGAGTGTTGTAAACCTCAGGTCTCTCTGAAAACCAAAGCCGATGATGTTTTTTTGGGAAGCTGATATGCCTTTGTCTGAACCGTGGAGTCTCTGTTCGACCTCTGTGTGAATTTCTTGTCACGCATACTGCAAATGGGTGTTACCTGAAACGTGATGTGTTTGAGTGGCCTATTGTTGTTCCTTATTTCCACACCCCATTTTCCTGTTGCTGCTATCACCTGTGAGTTAACCCAAGTTATTGTCATTACTGTCATCTTGAAATTGCAAGAATTGAATTGGAAACTGGTGGAAAAATTGGGTTGTTAGGCCCATGGTAGAAGAGGCAGGTTGTCAAGCCTATGAGAAACTCTCTCTTCAAGTGATGGAGTCTGCTGGGAAGTGGTTTTCTCCCAGAGAGAGTCCAACACCAGCTACAAAGCTCTGAGACTTCCTGATCCAGCTTGTTGCTAAGGCCCAGAGTGGGAGGTGAAGCACCGATGGACTGTGCTTGTGAAGGTGTATACTCCCTTAAAAAACAAGCATGTGGGGAATGAGATTCCACGAGTAGTGGGCGTAAGAAGGCTCTTGGGGAGAATCGTTCTGATTTCTCTGTGCAGTTTTCCTGTAACCTCATCCTAGTATAGGATTCCCTTGCCTTGGGTGGAGCTTAGTCCCATCTCAGGGGTGACCCACTATTGAGCATGATGAGAAGTGCGGTCTAAGGCTGGGAGGTTTATGGAAGGTCTGCATGTGGTTGGTGGAGTTCCAATAGTTTCAAAGATAAGTATATGCATGTGTTTAATTTCAATTAAAATGCATGCCCGTGATGCTTGAAATGATATCATGTATTCCATTGCAATGTTATTTACTGTTCATTCCATTAATTATGTATGGTAGCAGTAATTATATGTTTACTCTGTGTTAAGTCATTTAATTTCATTTAAATTCATACTATATAAGTTTGAGAATGTTTTTCGCATAGTAGCATTGCTCGAAAAGTGGGTTGGTGGCTGGGGGTATTACAATATGGTATCAGATCTCAAAAGGATAAATTAAGGTTTTGTTTGGTAGCATTGCTGGCTTGTTGGTGGCCAGGGATGTTACACTTGTCCTCTCCAAACTCATTATGACTTTTTCCTCAGACGCTAAAGCTTCCCCTGTCAATATGGATTTTCATGACGAACAACTCTTCTTACTCCCCTTCGATGACCCCTGGTACGATGACCTCCTCGTCTACTTGCGGACACAACATTTTGGGTTCCATATCTCTCAAGATGATAGTCAATGCATTCACCATTAGGCCCATTGATACCTCCTCATTGGTGATGTCCTCTATTGACGTGGAGTTGACACCATTCTCCATCGATGTATGATCATCGATGAAACTAACAGAGTCTTGAACGATTTCCATAGTGGCGCTTGCGGTGGTCACCTCTCGGGTATGTCCACTGCCCAAAAGATCATTCGAGTAGGGTACTTATGGCCCACATTTTTTCATGACTACATCCACGTTGTCAAGAGATGCAACAAATTCGATCTTTATGCAAACAAAGAATGAGCGCCACCAACTCTTCTACATCAAGTCATCACCGTTGGCCCCTTATGCAAATGGGCATAGACTTCATGACTTTCCATCCTCCATCCAGTAATGGACAAAAGTACATTGTTGTCGAAGTAGACTACTTTACCAAATGGGTCGAAGCGATTCCCACTTTCAACAATACCGCTGACACAACAATGTGTTTTCTCTTCAACCGCATCATTAGCCGATTCAGAGTCCCACTACAGTTAGTGTCTGATCACGGTAAACACTTTGAGAATGAGATCTTTGGGTAACTCTCCTCAAATTTAGGCTTCTCCCATGAGTTTTCCTCCCCATACTATCCTCAGTCCAACGGATAGGTCGAGGTTCTCAACAAAATCCTCAAAACCATGCTACAACGTACCCTCCGCAAACATAAGACCAACTACCATCATATGTTGTTTTCCACGTTATGGTATTATCTCATGGCAGTCAAAACTACCATTGATTTTACACCATTCCACTTCGTCCATGGGATTGAAGAAACCGTCCCTATCGAGTGAGAAATCCCCATGTTATGGACTGCCATTGAGCTATTATCCGACACTGGTCCAATGGAGCAGTGCCTGCAGACCTTAGATTCGTTGGATGAAGATTGTCAATCTTCATTATAGAGTATTGAGGCAGATAAAAAATGGTCCAAAGCCACCTTCGACCGCCATGTCAACCTTTGCTCATTCAACAAAGGGGATCTCGTGTTAGCCTATGATATTTCCCATGATACTCTTGACCACGGGAAATTCGAGTCATTATGGCATGGACCCTACATCATCCAACACTGTCTCACTAAGGGTGCATACATCCTGGCCTCTCCAGAAGGCTACCCTCTCAAAGAACCAGTCAATGGGTTGTACTTAAAGAAGTTTTATGCTTGAACGTCTCCATCCTACCTTAGGCTTTTCTTTGTACACATTTGTATAGTTTTTTAGTCTTGTTTTCCGCCACCATTCCTCATGTCTGATGTATTATCCATGTTATTGACAGATGCATCATCCATCAAACTACCAAATCGATTATGTTGACGATGCTAGCCATTCGACCCAGAATCTCACTTCTTCCGCTTGGGCCCTATATACCCCCTCACATGTATTGCTCCACTCCAGTGGCATATGTTTGGGTTTGACCACCAGAAACCAAGCTGAATATGACACAATCATTGGTCTCCTCTCTGAGGTCAGTAACTGCCACATTCATCACCTTAGCGTTCTATTAGATTCCTAGCTTATCTTCCTACAACTCAACAACATATATCACGTTCACGATCTATGCCTCTTTCTCAAATACCTGCAAGTTAGATTATTACCTCACAACTTTTATTCAATCACATTTACACATATTCCAAGACAATTTAATCAAATAACAGATAACATGGATAACCTAGTATTAGATTGGCATTTATTGCATTAAACATCATTTTATACATAAACATCATACATTTGTCACAACATATAGAAAAGACATAATAAGTATAAAACATCAACACATGGAGACATGAATGATCCAAAAAATATATGTCCATATATATATATATATATAATCAAAGTGTCATAAATTTTTACAAAACATATACATTGCCCATAGGCCAGTGAGTCCCCCCACCCCTATAGGTTCAAAAATGGGTATCAACTACCCTATAAAAAATGGGCTCCCAAGCCTCTATATACAAAACTCGACACTCATGGTGCCCCCAGAGATCCCCCCCAGGTCCTCTATCAGTTGGAGGCACCCCACCGGCTAGGGGGCCTCCAAGTCTAGGGGGTAGTCGACTAGTCATCATTTCCCCCACTACAACTTCTTCGCGGATGAGGGTCTTCCACACCGCCGGTATGCCCACACATTGCTCCAGGACCTCCTCATCTTGGATATGGGCCCACATGGTCTCAAGTACACCCTGCAACACCCTCTTGAAATGGTGGCACAGGTTCTCTACCATCACTCCGACCTCTGCCTGTGGCTCATGCTTTGGTCCAACACCAACATAATCTCATCTCTACCTCTGCCCTACCCTACCCTCAGCTCTACAAGCGACAGTCTCACTGGTCCTCAGGGATTTGGCTCCCCTAGTATCTCTTCCTCTCAAACTCGAGGTCCCACATCTAAAAAACAACACCAAATATAGTGCCATCATCCATATATACATATATAATCAAACGATATCTATCAAAATCAAAAAACATAATCCAAAAAACATACTTCTTTGGTCCCAATCCTCCCCAGGAGGCATCATCATATCAGGGTCATTTTGGTAGTCCATACTAGCATATGGGCACCTCATTATCACCTATGGAATTTGTCACCACATGCTCGCCACCGTGGATGTGAAGTAATGGCCACCCTCTCCAACCCCATGTCAGGCCAGCACATGGGCCCACCGCATCAGTCATGACTCTCATGGCCCTGCAGGCTCTAATAGAATCCTAGGGAATAATAGAGGCATCCTCTCTAGAAACCAGACCACTAGAATAGACCTAAAGGTGAAGTCACCAGAGTCATATCTCTGACACTAGTTAACCTGCCCCATCATCCTGGTGTGCAACATCATACCGCAGGAAAAAATGTCCCCATCAAGGACCTGCTCCACTATCCTCAGTTGACCTCTAGTGATCCATCAACTCCCCAAGGATTCATAGATCCTCACCACCATAGAAGCGATGCAATCTATCAGGAGTTCATTGATCGCCTCAATATGGATGATCGAACCCGACATCGGGTGCGGCCCCAAGGAGTGGATAATCACCAAGTCACCCACTCACATGTTTCCTAGAAGTTGGGGGTCAATAGGAAGGGCCATCCCAAGGAATGGGGTCCCCATCAAGAAATATACATCTGAGAATGTCAACTACTATTGTCTCACTATGAAGCATTGTAGATCAATTATCTAAATCACAATAAGATACTGAAGCAAGAAATCCTACAACCGTATCAGCGAGAAGTCGAGGAACTTGAGCAATTCGTAGAATGCCAAGTGTCTCTTTACGCCCGGGTGCTCTCTCACCGCTTCCCATAGTCAGTCCCAGTCATGCTCTCTCCAATGCACTGGAATCATAATATATGGAGTATGTTGATCACCTACATCTACAAAGAAACATTTGGTCAACCTCATCATCCATAAAAAGCATAAAAAATTAAAAAATTTCAAACCCTTTAGCCTTGCCTCTAGTGCGCGACTTTCCCCTGCACAGGTGCATACATGTGCATGCCTATTCTTTGCACAGTTGTGCACTAATGCATAAATGTCTGAGAAACAACTGTGCATCAATGCACAACTGTCACCCAGATAGGTGTGCACTTGTTCTTTGCACATTTGCACACTAATGTGTAGCTATCCAAGAAACAACTGCACATCATGCATAACTATCATTCAGATAGGTACACATCTCATGCGTGCCTATTTTCCCCTCCCCTACGCCCACATGTGCGATTGTGTCAAGCACAACCACACACTATGTGTGGGAAAAGGGATTATACCCACACACATGAGTGTGGGTATTCCTCCTTTTCCCATGCACTGGTGGGCCCCTACCTAAAAACACCCCTGTACAACCCTCCATACATCCCCTACCTACATTCTACAAATTTTACACAATATAAGAGGATAGGACCACTAACTTGTCTCTTATCTCTCCTGGATCGGTAGCCTCATGCTACCGTAATATCCAAATATCCTCATCAAAATCTCATCAATTCAACTCTAGTGATGGGTACAAATGAGGTGGCATTGTAGGTCCACCAACCATATATAGTCCCTTTTTCCAAACTTCCACACTCATTTACAAGAGCCCATAACCTTCATTTTACGATCTATTCTCAGCCAGGGGATCCTGGTCCCACCATCTACACATTCACATTCCCTGGGCCATCATCTGAACTAGGCCCTGGAGGAGCATTTTTCTCATGTCACATTCAGGTACGCATGTTCATGTTCAAATTTTATCAAATAAGCTGTGATATGTTCTTTATCATCAGATATTGTTTACATTGGGAACATAGTTACCAACTTAATGAGAACTCTCAAGAGTTCTCATTTTTTGGGGGGTCCAATTTTTTACCTCGTTTTTAAAAATGGTGCTACCGGTAGTACCCTCTCTCCGTTTTTAGATGATTTTTGATATTTTCAATTTTTTGATCCCCAATGTTTCCACATTATTTTTTTAAATGCTCATTTTTCATCTATTTTCAATTTTTTCTAAATATATGTATATTTTGTTTTTATTCAACTCCGTTTTTAGTCTTTTTTTTCATGCTTCTTTCAATCTTAAAAATGTTTTTTACCATTTACTTTTTCGAAGTTACAATTTTTCATAGAATTTTGTCTCCTTAATTAATTTATTGTTCCACACTTTTTAAATATAGTGAAAAACACCATTTTTAACACATTGTTTACCTTTACTTCAATAAATAAAAAAACATTGTAGTTAAATAACACTAATTTTAAATACTTATAAAAAAAATACACATTTTATAGCCATATATAAAAAAAAACCTATACATTTTGGTACACATTCCTTAAAATAACATGTCAAATAAATCATTTTTATGGACATAATTGAACAAAAAAGGTCTAAATTTTATAAAACAATATCATTTTCTTTCATATTTTCATACATTTGAAGTAAAAAAATGACAACATTTAATCAAATTTTCCAATGTATAGTGATTCACATACAAATAAAACGAAAAAAGAAACAATAAAAAAGATTCATTAGAAAACAAAAAGAGATACATCTTTATTCTTATATTCAAATATGAAAGTCAAATCATTACAGTTATAACTCGTCAAAAATTTGCAAAATTGAGCATTGTCTTCAAAGCCATATTTAAACTATTCAACAATATCATATATCCCAAATTCATCATGCTCAACAGACACATCATCTTCTTCTTCGACGTCATTTTGTGCTTCCATTGTGTCATTATATTCTTCCATTGGTTCTTTGATATCTACAAGCTCTCCAAAGTGATCCTTTCCAATCATTCCTCCTAATGGTACTTGAGGTTCCTTTGAAAATTTTGCCACCTTTGATTCAGTAAAATCTACTTTCCTCAAGCCAACTTCTTGCATTTCATCTGGAAGAGCTGGAATAGCATTAATTCTTTGTTGAATAAAACTGCACTGTATTGGGTCACTTTCAATGGCTATCCAATTCCTTCCT
>JASDQU010681093.1:50676-63509 GCA_032191745.1 Picea mariana
GCGTAGCTCGCTAGATCCTTCTTCCTTACGCTACAACACAAAACCTTCTATAACTTCTTACAACAACTTACACTTAGCTCTACAAGCCTTCCACAATCATGCACAAAGCACTTACAATTTACTCTAGCACTTAGCTTCTTAACCACTACTCTTTTACATCACCTAGATACTTATTTATATATTACAAAAGTGGGCCTCAACGTGGGTAAAACCCACGGGCCGACATCCCTTTACCGTTATATTATCCCAAAAACCCCAAAAGGACCCTAAATGGGTCAAGATCCTGTGATCCCTACTTCGTCTTGCGCGCCTTCTTCGAATGGTTGTCGAAGTCCCAAAAATGGTCAAATATGACCAAGTGTTCCTCAAAACTTGGTCGAGGGCCAACAACTATCTTCGAAAAACCTTTGACGATCCATCAATAATATCCTGCTAAACCCAAAAAGTTGTGTACTCCTGGGAAATTTATCAACGTAGGCCAGTCCATAATATCCTCTACCTTTGTTGGGTCCACAATGATTCCCTCTCTAGATATAACATGCCCTAATAATGAATCCTTGAGAGGATTTCGAGAGTTTCCCGTAAACACTGTGATACTAAGTGCAAATGTTCGTCACTTTTTTTCATCGTCCGAGAATGTATTACTATGTCGTCAATGAATAATTGAACAAAATTGTCCAAGTATTCATAGAACACCCCATTCATCAAGCTCATGAACACACCCATGAAATTTTTTAGTCCAAGCAGTAAGACGATAAACTCTTAATGTCTGAACCTCATATTGAAAGCAGTCTAGGAATGTCTTCCTCTTAATTCGTAACTGGTGATAACCCGATCTCTAGTCGATCTTTGAAAACATTGTTGCACCTTTAATTTGATCCAACAAATCATCTATTGTCGGCAACAAATACTAGTTCTTGATCGTTGCCTTGTTCAAATGATGGTGGTCAATACATAATCTCCTGAACCATCCTTCTTTCTTATGAAAGTAACAGGCACACCCCAAGGTGACCGCTTGGACATAATTCCTAGGTCTAACAACTGATTTAGTTTCATTTTCAACTCATGTAACTCACATGTCGACATTCGATAAGGCATTTTTGCGATCGATTCAGTTCCAGGTTTCCAGTCGATTGTAACACCAAATCTCCTTCGTGCAGCATACCTAGTACTCTTTTGAAAATATGTTAGCAAATCTCCTACTACCAGAAGGTTTTCTAATCCTTCCACCTCGTCCTTTTCATTTATCACTAAGATTGCATATAACTACATTCCTTATGCATACTCTTCTGCAGTTGTACCTGACGTCTCTAGCCCAGTGGATTGATTCTTAACCTGGTGGTGGTTTACCGCTACATGCATCCTGTGGGTCTTTCTTGGATCTTCCATGGTAGTGTGTCCTGATGATCTTACTGCCTCAACCTTCTTAATCAGAATGTCTCATTGGTAATGTGGCTCACCACATGTCCAAGATCCGGTCTTTAGTCGAGTACTCCTAGTCCCCGAAGTAGGAGTTGTTAGCCTAGCAGCATGTGATCTTGGTCTGTTCTACTGAACAAGCCTAACTGTTGTTGCTACTCTTCGAATGTTTGTCTAGATGGTATTGAAGGAGTCATGCCCTGACACTCGCTGGTCAGCCCTTCCTCGGCTATGAGGGCCTTCTGGGCTGCATCATGCAACTTCCGAGGCATTATGATCGTCACCTTCACATGGATGTTGGAGTTGAGGCCGAACACAAACTGGATGACCTCCAACTTCTCCATGTTCAGATGTGGGCCATACTGAAGTAGCTGCATAAATCTGGCCTCATACTTAGGCACCGTACGACCACCCTATCGTATGGCATTGAACTCATTGAGCTGGCGCTCAATGAATTCCTCTGGCAATTACTTTTCCCGGAACCGTTCCTCAAACAATTCCCATGACACATCTTTGACATCCATGTTCAGTTGAGGTAGGAGCATATTTCACCATAGAAGAGTGCTCCCCTTCAACTAAAAGACCTTCATGCATGCCTTCATGTTGGAAGTATAGACATGAAGCGCGAAGCACATTGCCATGTTCTCCAACCAAGCTATGGCGACTGAGCTGTCCATGGCACCCATGAACTCGGGAAACTTAACCTTCTCGAGTTATCTGTGAATTCTACCACTGTCATTTGGAGTGCATTGTGAACCCTCATTAGGTACAGGAACCCTGGCCTCATCTCTATCTAGTCGGTTAATAAAAGCCTCTAATCTCTGCTGAAAGGACCTCATCAATCCAACCACATCCCCCACAACAATCTACTCCTGTTCAATGACTTTTTCTTCTCCTTGGGGGGTTATATCCCTCTGGCGTGGATGCTACTAGAGGTGTCATGCCTCTGTCCCTAGCACCACGTAGTCTACCTCACGACGTCCTCTAACCATGATTACCGATACGAACAATTTCAATTTTAATTAGTGATAAGTTATTAATCAAGTGTTTAATACAGTGGAAGGCGTAATGATTCCCAAGTCATAGGGTTGAAGCTACTTTGATACCATATGTAACGACCCCACCGTTACGACAACAACGATGTAATAGGTAATAATTTTTTTAAAGCACTAGGAAATTAACGTCAACAAATAATTCATAGCAATGCATAATCAACACAACATCATAATGAAAAACTTTACAAGCGACATGTCCTCGAAATAAATGATGACCCAAGGAAAACACATTAGAATAAACAACAACGACACATGTTCAACGTAAAAATAAATAACGACATCATTCAACACATCACAATCAACTGAAGCACAATACGAGTAATGATCAACTAGACACTGAATATAAAATAACTACCAGCGCAACCTATCGTGCATGGTTAGGACCTCTAGGACACATAAGAAACACTCAATCCCATGATTCATCTGATTGATTTTGACCACTTAAGGTCTCAGGGCTGGTGACTATTCTGAGGAACAAGGAGGTGTCTAAATCCCACTAACACAATCAAGTCGAAAACCAACTAGCTCAATCAATCAACATCATTACTGTTCATGGTGCATGAGAATTTAAATACTCAATCATTCACACATCAATATTATTCATGGCATAAAGAAACATAATCACATACATTTAATCATACATCACCTTAAATTTAAGGTGCAAGAGTATCATTAATTTAATTCATTGCGCAAAGAGATCTAATCACATACATTCAATCATACATCACATTAAATTTGAGGTGCAAGAGTATCATCAATTTAATTCATTGCACAAAGAGACATCATCACTTGAACAATCATTTTTCAGCTCATTTAATGGCATAAGAGTAAGATAAATACTAAGACTCACCATACATCCAACTAACTACATAACTCATCATATCAACATTAAATTCATGACGCAAGACTTATAATCAATTGCATTTTCATGGCGCAAAGTAAGCAAGTTCATAACCGATCATACATCATCATTATTCAATAGCACACGAAATCTAATTACTTAATCAACAACATAATCCATGGCACAAAGGTAATCAATCACTCAATCATTTAATCATGAACATTATTAGTGGCGCCAGAGTAAATTGATTTCTAAGAAAATCATACAACCACTTTATGTAATGACACAACGCAACCCAAGAATCATAAGAGGCTATCAGTGGTAATAATAGTCTAACAACGGGTCTAGGTCCTTCTAATCAATAAGCTCGCAAATTCATTTGTTCATAACTCTAACACCGTGTCCCAACATTTCTAAACTGGTAAGGGTTGAGTCGTGATTCCATAAACATAAGGAAACATTCAACATACATAACATGATTACTTGATCTCCTTAAGCCGCAATTTATAATGTAGCCTTTAAATTAAATCTTGAATGTGTTAAGAGTATCAATAACTTCTTTTACCAAAGGGTTATCCTAGGTTAGATGGATGCTAAAACGATAAATAATTTCTCCTAAAGGAGTGTCCCTCACCCAAATTTGACCAAATTACTTCTGAGGTCTTAAGTTCCACTACACAAGTTTAAAGCTCGTGGTGACAACACTAGGTACCAACAGATTTTTCTCAATACATGAATCCACTATGCCAGGTCTTCCTTCACCGAGGGTATATCATAAATCACCTTGTAGATACAACAGATTTCTAAGTAATCATTATTGTGAGAGAAATACTTAATCATCAGTTCATAGTATATGCGCTTCAACTCCATAAGTGAAGGTGTATCAGAAAGAGCCTCTTCAACCAAATTATTTCCCTCTTTTGGTTTTTCCTCTCTTTCAACGTACAAGCTTCAAATCCTTAGGGATGATCCTCTTAGAAGGAATCTGAGCACACATGTAATCCTTACAATCCAAACAAAGTCAAACTTGTTCAAGGATGAATGGAACCTTTTTTGTTTTTTCCATTGCTCCAAACGTCACCACAACAACTTCTTGCATTAAGCCAACAACCTCAGCAATAAGACCCTACTCCTCCTTGATTTTTGCAAGCTTCCTGACCAACTGAGCCCTTTCTATTTCCCATAAAACAACACCATACACATCTCAGGCATTAATAAGGAGACAAGACAGTTTCTTGCTGGAGTTCCCCATCCTTGAGCTCCTTCTTGGGAAGATATCCTTCGAAATCCGTGTAACAGGTGTCCATGTAAATGTTGATAAGAAGGAGGGAAAAGAACCCAACAATTCCTTTAGGCATCCCCATCACTAGCAACCTTCTAATCACGGTATGAGGTGCAATCCACCTCAAAGGAAATAAGGTGAAGGAAGAGTTCCGTCCAATCTGTGTAATGAAGGGGGCACACAAGACAAAAAAAAAAAGAAAAGGCAACCGAGCTCTAAGGTGTAACTTCTAGTAAGAAAAACGACTGTAACTCCCATTAAGCACCCAAGTGTTGATCTATTAAGAGTTCAGAGAGGGTAAGACAACGAAGGGCATTTACACTGGGAAAACACTAAAGAATCACCTAGGGAGAAGACTCCCCAAATGCAGGAAGAGAAATGCTGTGATATCGCTATAGGGGTTTTTACAGGGGTGTGATCCAGATCCTGTCCAACCACACGGAGAGAAAATCCCGCAGGGGACTGTTGTGCGCCATATAAATAAAATGGTACCTCAACCACACAACACTAGCTAGATATTCACTCGTAACCTCCACCAGTGAAATTCTGGCACTCAAGGAAGAATCCATCGCTAAATGCCACAAGCGGAGGATAACAGTGTCACCAAGGACATCCCCAGCCACAAACCACAAATCACATGCACAGGAGAAATCTTACTCTACGTATCCCAAGAACAAATTCATTTACATCCAATATATCGCTCAAATTTCCAGCGATACACAGAGAAATGCTAAAATGGGTGTGAGTGTTTTGGACATATGCTTCCTCCTAAGAAATGTATAACCAAATAGTAAAAAGGTCCCTACTCGGGAGAAGATCATAGGAGGAAATTGCTATAGGAAATGTGCCTAGGTATGGTGCCATCTCACTCGGGAAAAACATAATTTTTCAGAAAGCTATGGATGCTTCTTATGGCTCTTCAGAACCCAGTCATCGTGGTTTCAATTAATCTAAAATTCTGTGAGGAAAAATAATTAGTAAAACAACCTGCACACTACCTTGTTTAATTTAACTATTATCTTTTATCTGAATGTGTACTTCTGTGCAATTTACTCAATGCATAATATATCTAAAGAGGAATTGAGCAGAAATTAGTCCACCATTTTACTAACCGTGAATAGTATACCAAAAAATCAATCAGTTCAGTTATTGAATTAGATATGAAGACATTTTGAAAGCGAATATCGATCTTCGTTTATGAGTAGCGAATCATATTACATGGATAATTAAATTTCGCACGTCCTTTCTATAATGAACAAAATTAATATATTCCCATAATGACATGAATAAGCTCTGCTATTTCAAAAACCGATAACTAAATTTAAAGTTATAAAGCATGCCCCTGGCAGCGACCACCGAAGTTCGAGGTCTATATATACATAACATCTACTGTCAACCATTCATTCTAAATTCAAGCATCAAGAGGCTGTCCTATTTGATATCAGAGATATAATACAATGATGGAAAATTTCTAAACTGAATATACATATACAACTCAAAAATTATTACAATTACAATTCTCAATAAAAATACCATGACCAACGACAAAATTTTTGTAGATGCGCTTCAGCGATGGCGTTCCTATGACCTCCCACTTTCCAATCATCAAGACTTCATTGGTACCTCCCAAAAAATGAGAGGGGTAGTCTTCTTCCCCCTCAGCCCCCCAAGCCGCAAAGGGCCACACACTCACACTGCCAGAATCCTCTAGCTCCCAACTTTCCTCACAAGGTAGAGCCACCACTCTCTCTCAAGCTGGGTATCCCAACTCTCACAAGTAAAACCAGTCAAAATTTTTGTAGCATAACTTTTTCCATAACTCCTCTCTCCTTTCCTCATCTAGGCCATTTGTTTTATAGGAGTTTCCTTAATGACAACTCCCACTTGCACATTTAATTCACCTTTTAAATAATTAGTTAAGAATTATTTCCCCCATACACTTGTCATCCTTTCCCTTAGTTGCACAATTAAATTCACAATTTATTTTAAATAAATGTTAATTTCCTTCACCCATCCTAAAAACGCTCCTAAAATCACTCCTAGTTGTCTCTTTATTCCTCTTGTTTCCAATTAATGACAGACGCCTTACTAATTCTGAGTTGAGTTAAAATAAGAGTCTTCTCCTAGTTAAACTAGTGGTAGTTTAGACTCTAGATTCCCTTCTATGCGTGCACTTATTATTTCATGATTTATTCCTTTCTTATCTTATATTCCAATTAGGCATTTTCTGCACACATGTGTATTACATTAATTCTTTAAAAATATGCTATCTTTCTTATTTTCTTGGATTGACTTTCCTTTTTCCTATGTTATTTAATTAATAATTAGTTTTAGTATTCTTACCCACTTAGGCATACTTTTTGCATAGTCTTAGATTTTCATTTGGAGATTCACAATTAATTAATTTAAATCCTTAATTCATTAATTAATTAAAGCCAACAATGCTTAAGATTTTATAGGGTTTAGTTATTCTCTCAAGGTTTTCTAGGCCACCTAGATTCATTGACTCAAGTTTTAATTTCCACAGCATACCCTTCAATATGCACACCGTGCTCTAAGGGTTCCACTTGCCTTGATTCAAATTTTAATTACATGACGTTCCCTTCAAGACGCACTCTGTGCTCCAAGGGTGCCACTCGCCTTTGACTAGTTTTGGTAGTTGTCCAACCCTTGGAGTCAACACTACATTCGTGCAACCTTGTGAGAGACTAAGGGATTCTAAGGAATAAGGATCATACCGTATTGTGCACCCCTTAGAAATCTTCGTGAGTGATTATCTCTATCTGACCTCATGGCATTGTGGATATCTCAAACTAGGTAATTGTTAACCTACAATTCGAGCCATGATGGGAGTGCTAGTAGGCTGTGACAGGGATGCTATCACACCTCTCCCTCATTATCTGGTCTATGTGCATGGCCCCTTTACTCATTATATGAGTCATATTATAAAACAATCAACAACCTGCATCCACCAACAAAATACTGTCAATGATCCATAAACAACATCATAATATAATTGATCATATGTCACATATTCATAAATGAAATACTCAAACCAATACAATCCACTCCCTAACTCAATCCATATTCCAAGGAGGTCCATTGATTCCATCGACATCCTCAATCTGTCATGTGTCCTGCACACTCAGGGAAAACTCATCAATAGCATCTGTGAATACATAGATATCAAACAACATAAATCATAATCCAACAATATCATCATAAGAATCCATAAGCAAAACAGATAACCATATGCTATAACCGGATCACTTGCATGCAAGTGTCCTCAAAGAATAAGTCAATAACATGTTCTCGCAAGAGCAGGATGTTACAATATTCATGGTTTCTTATAAATCCATTCTCTCATGGGTTTGGAGTTTCCTTATTCACCACACATCTTGGGAAATTAGGTGCATATTATTGGCATCAAATCCTGGTTTATGCCAGTTGGGGTGAGATCACAATACCTTCATGAAAAAAAAAAAATTGGTTTGGTTTCATACTATTCTATATTATGTTGAGAAAAAAATGAAAGATCATATTAACATAGATGATAACAAAAATATATAGTGAAAATAAAGTTTTATTATTGACATAAAGGAAAAGAACACTATACATAAACAATGGATAGAATGGTGGTAGCTATATCTGAGAAGAGATGTGTCTACTACTCATTCAAAAAAACCTTATAATAAGATGATGAAACTAGATTATATAATAATTACCAAAAACTATTGGAGGAAAAAAACCCTAAGATGTAAGTACCCTAGCCCTAGAATCAAGTTAGGGCTAAGTGTGTAGAATAAGATGGATGATGTCGAGTTATTTGGAGAAAAGGGGAGCATGAAAATCATGGTTTAATATCAGAAGGCTATCAATGTGCTTGCTATTGGAACTCTTCTTCAACAATGTTTAGACTTTCTATGGGATTCCAACATACATTATGTCTAACTGTGACCCCAGGGTTGACATCCATTTATAGTGATATTTGTATAAAATGTTGGATACATTGTTGGACTAGTTGGCAACATTTCTTCCTCAGATGTATGACTAGTAATAATTTTTCAATCACACACTTGTACATATTTTGCACATGTATAAAAACATGCGCTCATGCACATGCAATGATAATCTACCTTACATTCAACATGTCTACAAAAAAAATCCATAGTTCTACTAGGAATAGTGCATTCCAAGGGTGGATTCATTCCATCCTATTCCACTATTGGACATTTTCTTTCACATGCCAGTGAATTCAAAGAGCCATGTGTAGGAAAAATAAATAGTCAAAGAAAATAAGGTCTTGTAACATATATAGTAGGTGCACTAGTAGGTTCAACATATATTGATGCACTAACAATACAAGTACATGGAGCACAATGATGTTCATTGTGCCCCTCATCACTTTTAGATTGGAAACAAGGTCTAGTTACAACTTCAGAAGGAACTCTTTGTAATGTACCCTTCTCCCACACCGATTCATGTTACGACATAACCACTTCACACAAAACTTTAATACCAATTTAAACAATACATGCACACAACATGCAATGCAAAATTATGCAACTAAAAATAATTTTAAATTTCTATAATGCATATTATTTAAGAATACATAACAACATTCAGACATATGATACCTAGATTAAAATGCAACATTTACACACAACATATAATAGTGAATAACAAAAAACTTAGTGTAAAATGCACATAACAAAGTTATTGACTTAACAAGAACTGTGACCTCAAAACGAGAACTCTGGCCCGAAAAACCCATATTTTTTCATAAAAACATGTAAATCAACCCCCAAATCAAAAAGTGGTGCTACTGGTAGTACCATTTTTTTTAAACGGGGTCAAAATTACAACATTTTTAAGCATGGCCTTCAAAACTCATACAATTACTCATAAGAACTTTAAAATTGACACCTAAATAAAAAAATGATGTTACATAAAGAAAATTGTTTTTTTTCAAAATGTTAAAATTATAGATAATTTGAAATTGTATTTTTAGCAGTTGGTATCATTAAAAGAAAACCTCAAACTCAACCATCAAATTGAAAAGTATTGCTACTGGTAGCACCCATTCTAAAATTGGGGTATTAAAATGATGCATTTTTTTAAAGTGGTAAAATACATCATCATTACTATAAACAAAATCATAAAATCAACCCTTAAATGCCTACTTTTAAAATCTTAGTTATCACTCCAAGCACAAGATAATACATAATGCCATGAAAATATCACGCTATACTTTAAAAATTCAACGTCACGTTTTAATATTTTTTTACTTTTAATAAAAAAACTAAATACAAGTTACATTGAATGAAACATGAATTATTTATTAAAAGTATTGTTATATTGTCCATATTAAAACATATAATTCACAAAACATAAAAATGATTCATAACTTCATGTAAGATCATATGTAAGTTTAAAGCTCATTTCTAGTTACCATACAAACATCATATGGATAAAAAATACATAAAATGTTTCATACACTTATTCAAATTTACTATTGGATTCTGAAATACCATCAAAGTCTACATTGTATTCAGATGAATGATTGAATGAAGATGTAGATGATCCATACTTTTCTCTATTGTCGATGAATACACCATCTGAGTCTACATGCATGCCCAAAATTTCAGATGTTAAAATCCTTTTAGATCTATGACTAGGTTCATCAGACTCCCATATTGGATTTATTTCTTGTGGCAACAACCTCTTGATAATGTCTGTTGTCTTGGACTGAAGAGTTCCTCTCTTTTTCAAATTGAAGTCATAAACTAATATGTCAACATCCTCTAATTTTAAGAGGCTAGTGCAATGAAAAGTTGTATTTTGACCCTTTCTTTTTCTCTTTCTATTGACATGTTTCTCAACCACCATCTCTAGCTTGTACACACCATTGAATGGGTGTGTACCTATTACATACCAATGCACTTCAATTGCAATAACATCTTCATTTTTTTCTCAATATTTATAACCTTTGCAATCCAGAATGGATAACCATGTGGATCTTCAGTGGCTAAGACTGCAATCATGCTACCCTCATTAATATCATATATTGAACCCCTGTAAAGGTCTTCTATGGCTTCACATTGTGCACATGACCTTCAAGAACCAATATACATTTCTCTTTCCTCTTCTTGTGTAAACTCAATAGAACCTTGAGATTCTTGTTGTTCAACAATGTTTCTTTCTTCAAATTCATTTGGCATATTTTGTGGCCAATGAAACAAAGTGTTCAAAAATGTATCTTCATTTGTTTAGATTTAAATTATGTCACTTTGACCATTTAAAAAAGACTCCCACCAAACATAATCAACAACATCAAAGTACTCATATGTATCTTTAATGGACTTTTATTTATTTATTCCAGGAATTCAGAATAATCTACATCTCTATTACACCTCCGTGCATTATGGATTTCAGCAACTGATTGTAATAACAATAACTTTGATAAAAATATTGGACGTTCTAGAATGAACTTCAAAAATGCTAAACTTGATGAAGGCCCCCATTCTGTAGTTTTGAATATTGCTTTCCCCATATAATTGTTTTCCCATCAACCTTTTTGAAACAAAATTGATGTTGGAAGCTAATGTCATTAAGTTGCTCAACACATTTTTCTTCACGATGCAATCAATGAATAAATCTTCGCATGTCAAAAATTTATTCTAATATATGAACAACATGCTCTGGAATGTATGCTTTCTTAATACATTCAATCAATGATGGTAGGATTCCAAAATTTTCCCTCTTCAATGTTACTAAAAAATGACTGAACATTTGATTAATATGATCATGAGTGTGTCCAAGAAGAAGGAAATCAACTTTCACCTTTTGAAAGATTCCCATTTCAACAAGCTTGCTTAGATATCCAAATACAATTTGATTTTTATTTTCATGACTAGTGTTGTTCAACTGTAGATAGAGAACTTGAGGAAAATTGCGAGATCAATGAGTGAGCACATGATGAATTATGGTGATGGTCAGATTTGCATCATTATGAATATTTGGAGTTGTGAAGTAAACCCTTAGACACATTTTTCCATTGAAAACCATACAACCAACCAAGTAAAATTGAATGGAATTCTCTTCCTGTAAATGTTTTGGTGTACGAAAAAAATGTGGTAGAAGTGCTTTCTTCTGATCCATGATATCAATTATCATACCTAAACATTTTTTTGCATCATCGTAACACTTCTTCCGATATTCTTGAAGTGATTTGACTATGGAATCTGCACATGACATAAAATGAAAATATTGATCATATGTTTTCATAGTTGATAACTATCCGATTAAAAAAAAACAAAAAAGTAAATACACACCTCTTTCTGCCACTTCAAATTTATCTCTTCTTGATTTAAGAGTAGCACATATACTGCAAATACCCATCATTGACTTCTTAGGAATACATATATTGTTGAATTGTTTCTTCCATATTCTTGTAAAATATGCATATGTAATAAAATTACCATTTCCTTCAACACCTTCAACATATCTTTTGTACAAGTTGTAGATTTTCCTCCTTGAGAAATTATCTGGAATATGTATTGTGTCTCTATCTGGAATACACTCTCCATGTTTGGAAAAGAATTCACACATCCATGACAATGTAGTGTTTGTTAATGGTCCACTCTCTCGTCCATGATGTACCTTTGACTAAAATGAAGGATCTTTTTCCAACCTTGTTTGGATTCTTGATATATGAAGATTACCAATTGAATGATTTTTTTTTAAATCCTTTTTGCAAAGTAAAACATTCCCAATGTGATAATTGTTAGCGTCATAAGTCACTCTTGGATTGCTTGTAGGAGCAGAGCCCAACACCCATCAGTTTAATGTCACGATTTGTTTTAAAAGGATGATCAAATGGAGGTAAAGACTCAAGGAAATATCATTCTAACTCAGGGACTGGGTCTGGTATGTAAAGAACAAAGGAGGTCTGGAATCCTAACTTCAGCCAGTGGGTTGATTAAAAGATGTTCAGGTGGAAGACTTAGTAAGAAAGGTGAACAAACAACTTCGAGCAGCAGGCTTTCGGCAGTTTGCAGAAGAAAGAATCTAAATGCAAGATCCGCTTGGTTCAGGGTCTCAAGGAACTGAAAGGGAACTTGACTGGATCCTCCAATTCCAAGTCACTCAACACTGGGAAAATCACAAGAACTGATTAGAGACAACGCAACTATTACAGTGATCCATTACAACATCATTCTATAATAGCTACATC
>JASDQU010681093.1:63529-75701 GCA_032191745.1 Picea mariana
TTTCCCAAAATATCTAGATAAGGGAGGTGGATGGATAATGATGAGGTGGTTGAGGAGACTTGGGGAAGTGTGTATTGAAATTTGATAAATAGGGAGAAGAAGTAGAGAGGAGGGAAAGGTTGGAGCATGATGAGAGGTTGTGACATTTTGGAAGAGATGATTCTTGTGATAGTTTCCTTTGAGCATTTGTGCTTTGTTGTTCTTGGGGTCATGGGCACGGAGGGCCAAGAAACCGAAAGGTTTCTTGGAGCTAGGAAGCCGGCTAGGCTCCTAGTTGGTAGGGAGGATTCCGTTGTTTCACTCTGGGCAAGCGGGAAAAGAATACTTGGAAGCGCCCAGGACTACAGTACAAACGGTGAGCTTCGACAAGCTAAGGAGGAGGTATTTTTCAGTAATATTTTGTTATTGATATTTTGAGTATACTTATGTTTTAAGTTCTTAAATCTTAAAGTTAGCCTACTACTTATTTCATCATGTTATTAGATTTATCATTGAGAAGATGTAGAAGAAATGTGTACATAAAAATCAATGAAATAATGCTAAAACAAAGTTGTTAATGTGCAAGTGTTTAAATAAATTGTTAATTGCTTAGCATCCTGTGGATGGGTGCTACATATTGTATCAGAGCTAGATTCGAACACTAGAAGCCAAAGGGCTATGAACCATGCTTGTGTTGTTTGTACACAAATTTTCTTTTTTCTTCCTAGAGAAAGGTTTGGGTCCCACATTTTTCTCTCTCCCTTCGAAGGATCACTCTCTCAATTCCCCTCTTCACTCTTCATTACAATGGCACTCTCAGTAAAATAAACATTGATGTATTTCAGCTATGCGTATGCTCCTAACCTCACACATCAGGGGGCATATGTTATCACTAAAAAATTGTCAGCAACATTGCACACAAATGGTTAAGGAAACACATCAATGCCAGCAACAATTAGTCCACTTACAATACTAAAATTCATTCAAAAGGGAAAAAAAAATATACAATTGGGTAAAACATTGACATGCGCAAATTCACCAAAGGAAGTGCATGCACTGTACGCAGTGTGCGTGGGACAACAAATCCCTCAACGCATACAATGCACCAAGTGCACTATTGTGTACAAGAAAATCCAAGAAATTTTATGAACGAAACATTTATGGATCTTTTCAACCCCTCAGCCACTTATGGAGCAACCCCCAACACGATTTTACCATCATATTTGAGTGAAATTCAAATGGGGGGTTGGTCAAGGACTAAAGGGTGCCCTAAAAGCCCCCTTTGTTCACACTATGAACCAATTACAATTTTCCATGTATGAATACTATAAATAAGAGACATGGGTGCACTAAGAAACCAAGATCTTCATAGTATTGTTATGCTGCGAGAATTATCCCTTGAGAATTCTCTTTTCTCTTTGGATCCTTCAAGCACTATTGAAATAGGCCATTCCACTCACCTCTTGAGGGAATAGGCATTATTTTTCTTCACCATTTTCCATTTCTTACATTGTGTTAAGAGCTCTCCATTATGGAACTCAAGACTCATCCCAAGGAGGAAGAGGGGACTCACAAGTCCCCATTTTCCTCTATGATGGTTTTCCTACTAATCTATTGATCCATTGGTAGCATTATGTTGGTCATTGGTTGATTTTAATGGTTCTAAGTTTCTCATGATTTCTAACATTTATTTATTAGTTGTTTTAGTTTTATTTATTTGTTTATACATGTGTTTGGCTTGTTTAACCCACTCACAAACTCCTGTATTGTCTACCAGGCTCATCTAGACATGGAAGTGTTCTTGTTTTACTCACCCAAGTGACGAAACCAGCACAACACCCATCGTTGATCAAGAGGTACTGCTTTAATCTTAGCATGAATATTACATCCCTCATATATATGTAGGGGATTCAAAACACTACACCACACACATAAAGGGGTACTACATATAACTCCACTTCATCAATAAAATATGCACCTACAACAAATTTGATCTTACACTGTTTTGTGAACNGTGTTTGTCATCTCCTTCTCTTGCTTGTGATGAAGGATTTTCATATTCATCTCCTTCTACACTAAAGTGAAAGAAATATTCTCATCCACATCTAAGTTTCTCTCTACTTTATTTCTTGAATCCATGGATAGAAGGTTCTTCTTCTTGGAATCCTTCTTGCAGTTCTTAGGGTTCATCTCTAGATATAGTTTCCAACACTTTTCTTCAGTCTTGTGACCATGAATATTGAATTGGTTATAGTTGTTACTCGGATCCTTACACTCATGTGCAGTGGATATTGACAATTTTTATTCCCGTTTCCACCTCTTCTTCCCCTCCTTAGAAGAATCTTGGTGATATTTCTATTTGGACCTTCTTGGTTTTCCTTTATTATGGCCTATATTTTCTAGATATTTTTCTTTCACATAAGCCCCATTAATTATCCTAGGATGGAAGAGAATCACTTGCATTCACAAATGATTGTGTAGACCATCTAGATACTTGAGGGGTACATCTGGGATCTTGGGAGTGATACCCAACATGATAGCCATGTTTATGAATTAGGTGGTTTACCTATGAACACTCTACCCTTGCCTTTCCCTAAAGTAATGTCAATGAATCCATTTATCCACTACATATATGATAGGGTAGAATTGATACTTACTGAGGGTTTTGAAATCCTCCCACTTAGTTACTAGAATATAACCCAGTAGCCTAAGTGTCTCTTTGTGGATTTCTCTCCAGGTTATTGCATGGCCCTCTAATTTTAATTGGGAATATGAACTGTTTTTCTCCTCATCTATATTATGAACAATGAAATAGACCTCTAATTGTTGCAACCAATTATTCAACTTTAATACATAAATATCACCGGTATGGCTTGATATCCATCATAACTTCCATTTTAAATAAGGATTGTGAAGGGGTAATGGCACTAGAAATTAGTTTCTCTTTCTCGGGCTCTTTCCTTAACTCCTTTTCTAGGTCTTCATAATTATGTTTTGGTTTCCCCTCTGATCTGATCTCTAAATTAGAGCCTCCAACCTCCTTGAACGACCCAAGATTATTTTCCAGAGATGCTATGAGGAGGGTGATATTACGAGAGATATCACAAAATTTCACTTCCAACCTCAAAAATATCTCTTCTACTAGATATTGAGGATTGTCATGAACATGCTCATCTTCAATGGCTAGGGTTCCATGACTTTTTCTTCTTAAGCCAATTCTTAGATCCTGCAACCTTCCAAAGATATTCCAAAGAAAACTGATCCGATAAAAATATGATCTATAAACTGCCATGGATATTTCATTAGAATATTTTGTCACAAAATATATTATACTATTATGAAATATTATATTATGCAATTTATTTCCTTATTTCCTAGATTAGTTATTACTAGATTATTTCCTATATTTATGAAAATAAATGAATATAAAAATTTAAAGAACATAAAAGTATACACACCATCCACACAAATGAACACAACATATATCCTGGGAAACCCAATATGGGATAAAACCTATATAGAAGGTGAGACCTATGATCTACTCTCTTTTCTTTAGTTATGAATAATAAGTACAAAGAAAGGGACACTCACTATGGAGTTTCCTTTGACACTATGGGATTAATGTATACTACATAATCTCTTACCTATTCTATTATGCTCTCAAAACACCACTGCTAGATGCCCCATTCAATTATGGAACAAGTACAATGTTAAATAATGGAAACCCCTTCTCATCCCAATGACCAAATACTTAACATAGCACGATAACCATATAGGGTTAGGGTTTTGGCTTCCTCGACCATCAATGTTTTAGGGACCTAACCTCCCTAATACATCACATAGGTAGAATAATATATTTTCCATGTAATAAAGGCCAAAATTAATTAACAATGCCTATTTAATAATGTGAACAAGCCTAATGTAAGAAGACTTAATAAAAGCTTTTGCTTCTAGAAAGATCTTCCTCTAGAATGTTCTTTAGAAGGTAGAATTAGTATAAATAGGAGTAGAAGGCATGAGAAAGTGTTGTATTGAGAATGATCATAATAAATATTTTCTTTGATGGAGGTTTCCCCATGCAAGAGGAAAGTGAACTTTGATTTCTATCAATAAAGGTATCATTTTTAGTGTTGTGATTCTCTATTTTTTGTTGTTTCATTGGTGTTTGCTCCAATATTTTTATTTATGCATAGTTATAATACATATGGTACCTTACAAGTGGTATCATAGATCTTTCCTTTGCAGAAATTGTTGGTAATGTTTTTTCATGGTAGATATGTGTACCGTTGACGTCTTTAAAACATATATATCTTTCATTTAGTAGGTCAAAGTATGTTTGACGAAGAATACACACAATAAATACAAATGGTTTCACGAGGTTACTTGAAACAAAAAATTCACCTTGTTGGAAGCCTCTATAACCCCTATTGGTATTTGAGTAGTATCACATCAGGCAAGATTATACATGGCTATCACTCCCATGTACCGTCAGGTATATAGGGAGTCCCCTAGGTCTCCTGTAACCAACACTAGATCAGTTGATTGACTACTTGACTGTTATAGTGACACAAAGAACAACACTTAGGAAGATACTCTCTAGTACCTGGGTAATCAGTAGTATGACTAAGGGTATAATTGAGCCTCCATTGTTGGTGCCATGAGATATTTGTTCATGTACTATTGTTTGACCCCGTACATATATAAGATATCTATAGAACATGGAAAACCCTTGTCTGTAGGAGCCCTAAAAACCATAATTGTTAGTAAAGGAATAGAAAAAAAGAAACGAAGAGATATATTTCCATGCAAACTTACCTCCTCATTCTAGTTGTGACATTCCTACACAATTTTTCATGTTAACAATTTTAGAAATTCATCACTGACGCATTCTTCAGGATGGAGTATAACTTTGTAGGAGATAACAAAAATGTATAGTGGTCCCACTAACACCATTATTCAGTACCTATTCCATTAGATTCCTCTGTTCACCCTGATCGTTGTGGTACCTACAATTTTTAATCCTTTTTTTTTCCATGGACCCAACCCCCTTCCAAGAACCCTTATTTGAGCTCTATTCCATTGGATTCCCCTGTTCACCCTAATTATTGTGGTACATATCACTTGTAAGACTTTTTTTATTTTTCTTGTGGTCCCCCCACCCTTCCTGAAACATTTATTTTACACCTATACCATTGTCTTCCACTTTTCACCTTGATAACAATCGTATGTATCACTTATTTTCCTTTTCTTAGTGGACCCACTCCCCATCTCAAGAACCCCAACTTTCTAAATGGCCACCACTGACACCTAAGAATTGTAGGATGAAATAAAACATAGAAAGGAGACCATCTAGAAAGTGTCTTTTGAATTTTATGATTTTGAGGACCAATTCAGGAACGAATTTGCTAAAGTTGATGAATGACTTGAAACATTTGAGGGAAAATTTGACACCATCAATGCCACTCTCAACCAATTGTTGAACTGATTCTAGACCCCCCCTTCCCTAACCAACCCTCCTATGTAAATGGTGTTGAATCCTCCATACTATGGCCTTTCATTCCAGCCCCTTTCATCATGACCCCCATCTTCCTTGAGTTGATGTCAATACATTTTATGGCTCTAATACCATAGACCGAGTCACCCAAATGGAGCATTATTTTTCTTTGCATGACATTATTGATGAGTTGGAAAAAATTCATTATGATATTCTTTATCTATATTCTGAACACTAATAACAATCCAACCCAATAGAGGAGCGTCTCTAAGAAGAGTAAAATATAGAAAACAAAGTAAATAAATCAAAGAATAAGCCAAGGAAAGACAAGCAATCAACCCAACCAAACAAAAACATGTAACAACATTTGACCATTCCACTCAATGAATTGTTGTCTGACCAAGAGATGATTGAACACTCATCAACACAAAATAAGGGTGAGTATCAATAGGAAACAAAGTAGCACAGAGTAGATCAACACAAGGAACAAAAATAAAATACATTAAAAGTACAAAAAGGGCCAACCAGTATGTCGATCGACCACTTACAAAATTCAACAACAAAAAAAAAGACAACATATTATTTGACTACACCCTTACCATCATCAATGTCTGGCCTAATAAATATTGTAGAAAAAACATCATTGAAATCAACATAGGAGAAAATTCAGAAGTCAAAAAATCAAACACCAAAGTCGAGTAAAAGGAACATTGACAAGAAAAATTAGTAAGGAAATCCAAAGAATCCCAGGGTATACACAGGCTTCCAACTAGAGAAATAATCGACTACTATAGAAAATGTGATTTTTAATCCAGTATACGCTTAGACAACCAAATCTTCGACTTGTATAATGAAGTGTCAAAGGAAGCTAAAATAAGATGGAGAAGCTTTGTAAAAGGCGTAGAAAGATTTTCTTGTAGAAGGGAGAAGGAAAATTCTATATGGATTGACTACACTGATTTGGCCCAAGAAAAAATCCACATTATCCCATGCAGTATGGAAGTGGTTAATCTTGACTCTCTAAAGTAGTTGGTGCAATAGATCATTGATTTGAACCTTCAAATGCCACAAGTGAACCACCAAATGAAGGAAGAAAATAAACAAATTCAGGAACATAACCAATAGAAGCAAGTGGAGAATAAGGAACTTAATATAGAACAACCAATAGCTATCCTGTAGGAATAAAGCTTCAAAGAAATCTAATACAGCTTGGAAATAGCCACGAATCAAGCATCAACTTTGAACAATATTCTGAATAACTGTCCAACATACTTTACCACAACTTATAGTAAAATAAAACTACAACAAGAATTATTGAAATATTTTACATACAAAAGTGATGTAACAATTGACTTTTGGGTACACAAGGAAAATAGAGGTACCGACTTAACAAGAACCGTGACCTCAAAATGAGAACTCTAGCCCTTAAAACCCATACTTTTGCACAAAAAACATGAAAATCAACCCCCAAATCAAAATGTGGTGCTACTGGTAGCACCATTTTTTCTAACAGGGTCAAAATTACAAAATTTTTCAAACATTGCCTTCAAAATTCATATAGTAGCTCAGAAAAACTTTAAAATCAATACCTAAATAAAAACAATGATGTTACCTAAAAAAATGTTTTTTTCAAAACAATTATAGATAATTTGAAATTTGATTTTTAACAGTTGGTACCATTAAAACCAAAACCTTAAAATCAAACATCAAATTGAAAAGTATTGCTACCAGTAGCACCCTTGCTAAAATTGGGGTATTAAAATGGCACATGTTTTTAAAGTGGTAAAAGAAATCATCACTATTGTAAACAAAATCATAAAATCAACCCTTAAATGCTTACTTTTTAATCTTAGTTTATCACTCCAAACACAAGATAATAGATAATTCCATGAAAATATCACCCTATACTTTAAAAATTCAACATCACTTTTAATATTTTTTAACTTTTAACTAAAAAATAAATACAAGTTACATTGAATGAAACATAAATTATTTCTTAAAAATATTGTTACATTGTCCATATTCAGAACATACGAGCTAAGAAATTTTATTATATTCTCCATAATCAAAACATATAATTCATAAAACATAGAAATGATTCATAAATTAATGTAAGATCATATGTAAGTTAAAAGCTAATTTCTAGTTACCATACAAACATCGTATGCATAAAAAATACATAAGATGTTTCATACACTTATTCATATTGACTCATGGTTTCTAAAATACCATTAGAGTCTACGTTGTCTTCAAAGGAATGATTGGATGAAAATGTACATGATCCATACTCTTCTCTATTGTCGATGAGTGCACCATATGAGTCTGCATGGATGCCCAACATATGATATGTCAAAATCCTTTTAGATCTATGACTAGGTTCATAAGTCTCCAATCTTACAGTTATTTCTTCTGGCAAAAACCTCTTGATAATATCTATTGTCCTAGAGAGAAGAGTTCCTCTCTTTGTCAAATTGAAGTCATAAACAAGTATGTCAACATCCTCTAACTTTAAGTAGTTAGTGTGAGGGTGAGTTGTATTTTGACCCTTTATTTTTCTCTTTCTATTGACATGTTTCTAAACCACCATATCTATCTTGTACACACCATTAAATCATGTGTACCTTTTGCATACCAATGCACTTCAATTACTATAACATATTCATTTTGTTTGTCAATATTTATAACCTTTGCAATCCAAAATGGACAACCATGTGGATCTTTGGTCGCTAGGACTGTAATCATGCTACCCTCCTTACTATCATGCACCAAACCCCAGTAAAGGAATTCCATAGCTTCATGTTGTGCATGTGATCTTTGAGAACCAATATACATTTCTCTTTCCTCTACTTTTGTAAACTCAATAACACCTTGAGATTCTTTTTGTTCAACAATTTTTCTTTCTTTGGATTCATTTGACATATTTTTTCGATAATGAAATGGATTCTTCAAAAATGTATTTTAATTTTTTGAGCTTGAAATTATGTCACTTTGACCATTGAAAAAAGACTCCCACCAAACATAATCAACAAAATCAAAGTAATCATATGTATCTTTAATGGACTTTTTTATTTCTTCCAGGTATTCAGAATAATCTACATCTCTATTACGCCTCTGTGCATTAGAGATTTCAACAATTGATTGTAATAACAATAAGTTTGATGCAAATATTGGACAATCTGGAATAAACTTAAAAAATTCTAAACCTGATGAAGGCCCCCATTCTACAGTAGTTGAATACTACTTTCCCCATATAAGTGTTTTCCCATCAATGTTTTTGAAACAAAATTAATGTTGGAAGCTAATTTCATTAAGATACTCAATACATTTTTCTTCACAATGTGATCCCTGAATAAATCTTTGCATGTCAACAACTTCTTCTAATATGTGAAAATAAGTCTCCAGAATGTATGATTTCTTAATATATCCAATTAATTATGGTAGTGTTATCGTATTAATCAATAAATGTGGACATAAATAGATCTCTCTAGATCCCACTGGGAACTAGAACAAAACATAACAAAATGCACACTTCGCCTTAAACTTAATCATCATATCAACTAGTTTAATGAGTTACAAGTGACATGCCTTTTAAACGATGCTTGTCCTTTCTAGTGTCTTTGTATATATTTCCTTGATTTTTCAAAATAGCAAGTATGTCTAAGAACCACAAACCAACAAAGAGGGAAAACAAAGATACATGTATTCTAATGAAGTCTATGTATATGATCAAGGAATTATACAATAGAAGACAAGATGCTTATATAGGGAAGAAATGCATTATTGTATTAAGTGAATATAAAGTGGAGAATACAACCCATGCCTTGATGTTGTAAGGTCCCCTTTCGATGGCTCTTTTCTTCAACACACAAACCTTTTCTCCAAATGTCTTAAATGAAGAAGATCCACAATCTGACTTGAAGAACTAAAGCAAAGCTCTCAAGCATAATCTAAAGTAGAACTCTCCATACAAATCTTAGCCTATTCAACCTTAGCCTTTTCCATGAGAGATCCCTCTTTATATAGTGTGAAGGAGAGATGGATGAGAAGATTAGGATGATCCCACCAAATCAGAGTATCGAGTAATATCCAAACTGATCGAAGACCACCTCATCTTCTAGAAGATCCCCTTCTAGACCATTTGTGAAATTTGACTTTTCCCAAGATTTAAGCATCGTCACACCCTACACACTTAGCAGCATGCGACAACGTCGCAGTCTAGGTATAGTGCAGGATGCGACGATCAAGCATCATTGCACCCCATGCATATAGTAGGGTACAACGTTCTTCCTTCATATGGTTTTTGGCAGAGGAAAGCAAATCAGTTTTCCCATGGAGAAAGTCTCTTTTAATATTTTTAGGGAACATGAACACATATTGTCAGGTGATCAGTGAGGTGACCAAAATAATGTGTAACATGTAGGCTTCCAACATTTTCCTTCTTCAATGTTACTAAAACATTACTGAACATTTGATCAATATGATCATGAGTGTGTCCAACAAGAAGGAAACCAACTTTCATCTTTTGAAATATTCCCAGTTGAACAAGCATGCTTAGATATCCAAACACAATTTGAATTTTTTTTTCATGACTAGTGTTGTCTAACTCTATACATGGAGCTTGAGGAAGATTGTCAGACCAATGAGTGAGCACATGATGAATTATGGTGTTGGTCAGATTTGCATCATTATGAATATTTGGACCTGTGGAGTAAACCCATGGACACATTTCTCCATTAAAAACCATACAACCAACCAAGTGACACTGAATGAAATTCTCTTCTTGTAATTTTTTGGTGTACAAAAAAATTGTCGTAGAAGTATTTTCTTCTGGTCCATGCCATCAATTATCATATCTAAATATTTGTTTGGAGCATCATAACACTTCTTCTGATGTTTGTACAACTTTTTCCTTTCACTTGATTGTTGATTACTATGTTCTTGAAGTGATTTGACTATGGAATATGCACATAACATAAAATGAAAATATTGATCAAATGATTTCATAGTTGATAACTATCCAATTTAAAAACAACAAAATAGTAAATAGATACCTCTTTCTACCCCTTCATATTTGTCTCCTCTTGATTTAAGAGTAGCGGATGTACTGCAAACCCCCGTCCTTGACTTTTTAGGAATACAAACATTGTTGAATTGCTTCTTCCATATTCTTGTAAAATATGCATATGTAATAAAATTACCATTTCGTTAAACACATTCAACATATTCTTTGTACAAGCTGTTGATTTCCCTCCTTGAGAAATTATTTGGAATATGCACTGTGTCTATATTTGGCATACACTCTCCATGTTTGGAAAATAAGTCACACATCCATGACAATGTATTGTTTTTGAATGGCCCACTTTCTCATCCATGATGTACCTTTGACTAAAATGAAGGATCTTTTTCCAACCTTGTTTGGATTCTTGATAGATGAAGTTTACCAGTTGAGTGAACTTTTTTGAAATCCCTTCTGCAAAGTAAAAGATTCCCAATGCGATAATAATATCTTGTCTTGGTGGATATCATACACCCCATTAAATATCATTTTTCATGCTCTTATTCATTGAAAAACGTGTCTTCCTTTTATTCAAGGCATACATGTAGTCCATCTTTTTCAAACAATTCTTTTGACAACATTCACTTGAAATCAAATCACTTATGGAAAATGATTTAGTGACAAATTATTTCCTAACCTTGTATAACTAGAATTATTTGGATTGATATAAAATGGTATACTCTTGGTACTAGACACAATGCTTTTCGCAATGTCTCCACTATTTCATCATCCTCACTAGAAGGAATATCAAGAAGAACATTGTCAGGAGACCGAACAAGAGAATGTCGATAAATTTGATTTGTTGCAGATGAATGATTGATAACATGATATTAATTCCTAGGTACATCATCATCTTCATTGATAATATCATTGATAAGAGGAATATCAAACTCACTAGAAAAATAATTACCATCCTCACCAATTTAATTGGATATTCCATGAAAATACTCACTTGAAGGAAAATCATCATCACCCTTAGGAATATAAATTCCATTAAACTCTTCTCTAACAATAATCTCTTCATAATCAACAACACCATCATTAGTGCCTCTGAAATCTTTGATTGGAGGAAAAACATCATCATCACCACTGGTTCCTTTAAATTTTCCACCTAGAAGAATATGTCCACCATCAACATAATCATCTTCACTACTTTTAAAATTCCCAATTGAGGGAAATAATTCATCATCCTCATGAGTTCCCTGAAAATCCTCACTTGGAGGAAAATTTTCATCATCATCTTCGATACCTTGAAAATCCTTACTTATAGGAAAATCATCATCAACATTGTTACCTTTAATTTCCCTACTCGGGAAAGGGTGTCCATCATTGGAATAATCATCTTCACTTCTTTTAAATTCCCCACTTGAGGGAAATTCTACATCATCCTTCTTAGTTCCTTGAAAATATTTACTTGGAGGAAAATCTTCATCGGTACTTTGAAAATCCTCACTTGGAGGAAAATCATCATCATCATCAACATTGCTTCCTTTAAATTCCCCACATAGGAAAGTGTGTCCACCATTGACATAATCATCTTCACTGCTTTTATAATCCCCACTTGAGGAAAATTATTCATCATCCTCATTAGTTCTTTGAAAATCCTCACTTGGAGGAAAATCTTCATCATCCTCATTAGTACC
>JASDQU010681093.1:82451-92999 GCA_032191745.1 Picea mariana
TTAACAGAGAATCCGACACTCTAGGAGGATTCGCTCTAGATATTTGTGTTTGTTGAAATTTGAGAACGTCGAAGGTGAAGTCCAAGAAATGATGAGATTCATCGATGTGAAGGTGCACATGCGACACCAGATCTATATCTACAGAGGAAAGCGGAGGGGGAAAGGTATGAAGATCCGGAGAAGAGATCTAGATCGTCAATCGAGAAGGGAGTCAGAGGGTCATTGATCTGGTTTAGGATACCAAAGTCTCGAAGCAAGAGCACAGCCGTTGATTGGGGAGGATACTTGTCAATAGATATTCCACTCTGAAATATAACCAGTCACCGGTGGCGAGGGTTTGAGAATTGAGATTCCCGAAGGCCAGATTCATGGAGGAAATCCTAGCCATATATTAAGGGGGACAAGTGTCGATATATCTTCTATTCCAGAATATTATCACACAGGGAAAAGTAGGAATTTGATAATTAATATTCCCGAAAGATTAACGTACGGAGGAAAGCGAGGTTTGAGATTTCAAAACCCCGAAGTTTGGAATCACAAATAGTTCATATCCATTGATTCAGGAGGGGAATATCTTGTCTGTGGATTTGGAAGGGGTATATCTGAAGCGTCAGCTCAGACATACCATCAATATCAGGAGATCGATAGTCCCATAGCATGTCATGGATTAAAGGTACATGGACTTTAATAGGTAAGCATGCATTTGTGCAAGGACACAGCCTGGGGCCATATGAAGAAGGGACTAATTGGAGAAGGAGCTAGTGCTCGAACCTTAGTGTTTTGGAAGCACACAGGAAGCTCATGGGTATGACAGAACCTGCACACAGAAGGAAAAGGGGCTTGTGTATAATTGATTTGGGTTCAATCAGGAGCCCAAAGAGTCAATTCGACTCAAACATTAGAAATATCCTAGACTGGGAGGTCACAGAACCCCAGGAGGGGAGGGAGGCTGCATCAAGGTGGTGGAATTAATTGATATTCCAAATATTTAACTATTTCCTTCAGTCATTCATTTTGTTCTTCTATGTCATCATTTGATACAATTAGGGCATCACCAGTGATTTTGTAACTTTTGGCAGTTCTTGATGTCGGGACTTTATTCAATTCCATCTATGGATATTTAGTTCTTTTACCCTTTCAATTAACATGCTCAAAGAATAACGTTTTCAAATATTTGTAAAATGATTCGATATGAAGGGTCAAAGCTCTTCTTCATAAAATACAATTTCTTGGACTATCACTTCTTTCTCTAGCTAAATTCTGTGTTGGTCATCTATAAATTCAATGTTTTCCATGTTGATGTAAAGTGTCATGTCTTGGAGAAGAACATCATATTCAAGTACATACCCTTCATATTTGTGTTAACTATTCTACCTTTTTCTTTTATAGACTGGTAATTTATGATATTTTTCAATATTTTCTTCATGGTGATTAGGAATCATCACCGTCTCCTGAGTTACCAATTGAATATTTTTGTTTTTCTTGAATAATATTTTGGGAATTTTGTTTTGGTGTGTCACTTTTCTGAGATGAAGTTTGAGACTTGCTACTTTTCTCATTTACATTTCCCCCATGTTGCCTCTATGTTTTATCTGTGCTTATTATACTTTCAAGATCTCCAACTAGTATTTCTTCAAAAAAAATTGATCATTTTCCTCTTCTCTGAAATATGTTCCCTTCTAGATTTCATGGTCCAGATTCTCTTCGACCCTTTGACTCTTTGGCGCTTCGACTATTCAAGATTCGAGAGTCTCAAACTCGTATGCACTCATTTCTCCCAGAGTGCTTTCACCTAGAGACAAGGGAGTTTCAAACTTCTGTGCACTCGTTCCTCCCGAAGCATATTCACCCAAAATGGATGGATCTCCGCCACACATCCTCCAAGATGATGGATGGTCCCAAATGACTTCAGGAATTATGATTCCACTCTTCTGCATACACAAGGGTTAAGTCTTGTGCACTTACATCCAGATCCAACGGTTGTTGGTCCTCTGAGCTTAGATCCAATGGATTGGGTCTGTTCCTCCCCTATGTTCTTCCTTCGTTCACTGGATGTAGATCTAATGGTCCAGGATCCCTTCCACAACCGAACAGATGGTTGTTTTCGCTCCTCCTCATGAGCTTTTGACTTCTTCCACCTTGGAATATTTTTTGCTCAAAGGCTTCGACCTTTGAACTTTCTGTTGCGAACCTTTCTATTTGGATCCCGCTTGTGCTTTTGAAAGCATTATCTCTTCTAAGTTTTAGGACTTAGAATAAGTCCGTCACCCACACACTCCTTGCATTATCCCTTATGAAATTTATCTGCTCAAATATTTCGATCTCCCACACACTCCTTGTGTTTCTAGGATTTCATCAAACTTAGATCCGAAGGATTTCTTGAAAATAAATTATTCTCCCCCTCCTGGCATTCTCCTTTCTCGATGCACACCTTGCAGAGCTTCTCCTTACAGAGTGTTCAATAAATCTATCTCTTTACGAACTCAACATAGATTTCATTCTATGCACTCCTTTCACTTCTACTGATGAAGGTTCAATGCTATCTCTCTTGATATTTTTTGAGGTTAACTCACCTCTGTCAATGCACTCCTTGCAGACTATGTGCACTCCTTGCACTCGAAAACTCAAAGAAGAGAAAAAATTGAAAATTATTCAATATTTCACTAGTTCATACATTCAAAACATGAATGACATATAAAAGGATAACAATGAACACAAACATACAAACACACCATGTACAGAAAAAACTGCTTTTCTATTATCTCTATGTGTCTATACAAATGTTTACAAAAATTGGACTGCAACAAAGTCCCAGTTCTCTCAAGTTCTCCTATTCTAACTATACTTTGAGTTATGCTTCTAAGACCTCTCTTGAGTTCTTCTTATCCTATGAACTCTCTACAAAGGTCTATCTCTCTCTCTCTTTACAAAATGAGGGCTCCACAAGCTTATCCTCAGCGCTTCCTTAGTGCTATCATTGTCTCAGTTACGACACCATACTTCCTATGGCTCATTACATAAATGTTGATCCAGACTTAACTACGAACTAGAACTGCTACAAGAAAACATTTAAGGCAACCCTATTCACTACTTGTATAAAGGTATGGCTCGATTCTTACGACCTTACAACACAAATCCCTATAGGATCAGATTTTGAATTTAAAAATGGGAGGGTCAATGCCTCTTCTTTTTTCCATTGTGTGTCTATGTGTTGTCTTGTTGGCACACTTGTTGAGGTGGAGTGATGCTCCTACATCATACGCCACTGCTGGGAAAATCATGAGCTCCTCTTCTCCAATGTTGAAGTCCTCCTAGATCCCAAACTCTTCCTTGGCGTTGTCCTCTTGCTTTTCTCCACCTATGTTGTTGCTTTTGATTATTCTTCTATTTATTCCCTACTTCTATGGAAGGTTGTCCTATTTTCAACTTCCCTTTGCTGACTTCTTCTATTGACCTCATCATCAGCTTCATGATCTCCTCTATCACCTTGTTCATCTCCTCCAATGGCTGGTTCTCCTTATGCAGTCTTCTCGGCTACAACTCTTCCTTATCAATGGGTAGATCATCTTGACCCCCCATATCATTTTCTTATTCTTTTGTGGAATTATATTTCCACCCTGCTACAGGCTCCAGTTCTATAGTCCCATCACTGAGCTGCTTCTCAGCTTCCTCCTCTGAAAGATTATCTTCTGTCAGCTCCTCTTGTGCTGGGATATCTCCAACTCCTTCCAGCTATTCCTCTAGTTGGTATGCTCCTCCATTTACTTCCAACTTGACCTGTCGGATGTGAAAGCTTTGCACCATTACCCTTCTCTCTAGGGCTTCTAATTCTTCATACAACTTAGAAAAATCCATGTTTTATGTTTCCTCCTTTGCTGTAGGCTTCATTGCTACAATCATCTCATGTTCAGCTTCCTGGCTGAAAATTTTGAGCCATTCTTTTGAATGCTCATCTCCTTCAGTTGCTATATACATCAATGTCTTCTCCACTTCCTCCTCTTTGATAGTTTTTTTTGGATTTATTTCCTCTTATGGTGCACTTTCATCATGTGCACTGACCTCTACTTGGATGTTTGGTATGAATGTCTTGATCCCTCCAATAATCAGAATGATCCTCTAATCCTATTCTTTGATGGTGGAAGCATTTAACTTCTCATCATATTCATTCACATGGTCTACAAATCCACATGAATATTAACCTATGAGCACTCCTTGCTGACATGAAATCACTTATAAGCTCCTGAAACTTTAGAACAGTCTCATTTCTTCCCCCCTGCCCACCTGGAAATTTGGGACTTCTCTTCTGCCCACCTGGAATTCTATGAGAGAAATTGATCCCATCTCATTTCCCACTTGACAACTTGACCTTTCAACACTGATCCTTTGGAAGTATATGAGACCTTCCACTGATCTCTTCCTATTGCCCACCTGGCAACTTGAAAGTCCAATTCTTCCCACCTAGCAGTTTACGAGATCTTTATATGATCTCACCTCCTCCTCATCACGAAGGTGTCTCCCAATTTCTGGTTCATAGATGTGAATCAATTCCTCCTCTATGTCACTAAGGTTTTCTAATTCCCTCAGACACCTTCTCAACTCTTGTTGTTTCTTTTTGGCCAAAAGCATTTGAACATGCCATTTTCCCTTCCTGTTTAGAGAACATTCATACCTCCAACATACCTTTTCCTCCTACTGCATCCTCAATGCTAGCTGTTCCATCCTTGCTCTTATCTCATTGAGCTCCAAATCCATCTCTGGATTGCATTTATTCTTGACACCTTCTCTTTGACCATGCTCATGACCTTCAATAGCCATTTTCACTTTCTACTTCCCCTCCTGGAAAGTCTATGGCTCACTCTACATCTGAGAGCATATCCATATTCTTTCACAGCTCACTTGACTATTTAAATTTTTTCTACAGATTATCTCCTTCTACCTCCTTCTTGTCTACTATCTCGAAGAAAAATTTGGTCTTCTCCTCTCTCTCCTTCACCTTAAATCTACAGACAAAAATTTGGCTCTGATACCACCTAGTATCAAAGTATCTCCTGTCACCATATCGCCCTTTTCTTGCTGTCTGTAAGAAAAATTATGGCTTTGATACCACCTGATGCATCCCCCCTCCCCTCTTAGGGTTCTGTGACCTCCCAGTTTAGGATATTTCTAATGTCTGAGTCAAATTGACTCTTCAGGCTCCTGATTGAACCCAAATCAATTATACATAGGCCTCTTTTCCTTCTATGTGCAGGTTCTATCAAGCCCGTGAGCTATTCCTGTGTGCTTCCAAAACACTAAGGTTTAGGCGCTATCTCCTTTGGTGATTCTCCCCTTCTTCATATGGCCTAGGGCTGTGTCCTTGTGAAAACACATGATTACCTATTAAATTCCATGGAACTTTAATACAAAAAATTATATGGGACCATCGATCTCCTGAACTTGACGGTATGTCTGAGCTAATGCCTCAAATATACCCCTTCCAAATCCACAGACCATATCTACCCCTCCTAAATCAATGGATACGATCTATTCATGATTATGGACTTCGAGGTTTTGAAATCTCAAACCTTGCTTTCCTCTGTACTCCAATCTTCCAGATTTAATGATCTGTTGCCATCTGTCTCCCTTAAACTGCGGCTAGGATCTCCTACGCAGATTCGGCCTTCGGGAATCTCAATTCTCAAATTCTTGTTTTTCCTTGTGTGATAATCTTTCAAGAATAAAATCTATCAACACTTGTCCCCCTTAATCTATGGCTCAGGAATATAAATTCTCAAAACCTCGCCACTGCTGACTAGTTATCTTCCAGAGTAGAATATTTGTTGACACGTATCCTCCCCAATCTATGGTTGTTCTCTCACTTTGGGACCTTGGCCTCCTCAACTAGATCAACGATCCTCTGATTCCATTCTCTATTGACAATTAAGATCTCTTCTCTGGATCTTCATACCTTTCCTCCTCCTCTTTCCTCCAGAGATCTAGATTTAGCGTTGTGTGTCCACCTTCACATTGAGGATTCTCATCGTTTCCAGGACTTCGGCATTTGACATTCTCAAGTTTTAAGAAATGAAAATCTCTAGAGCCAATCCTCTTGGAGTGTTGAATACTCTAACTCCTGTTTTCCCTAATCCAATGGTTATCCAACATAGTGACTCTCCATCCTCCACACATCCCCTCGTGGATTAATGATCCATGTTCTTTCCTTTGGGATCTACGACCCTGAATGCTTCGGGCTTTGACAATTTCGAAATTTTCGAAACTCAACCTCTCAAAAACCCCAAAGTACGATCCTCCGAAGTTCATGATCTGGTGATACCTATCCAACCCAGATCAATGAATATCGTCTGCTTCGGCTTTTTGGGCTTCAGCTGTTTCAAACTTTCATCCTCCGCATTCTCTCGAAGTGTTTTCACCCAGGGTTCACGATCTTTCACCACATTCCCTTATGGATATGATGGTCCAGATTCTCTTCGGCCATTCATCTCTTCATCTCTTTGGATATTCAGGCTTCGGGAGTCTCAAACTCTTATGCACTCATTTATCCCAAAGTTCTTTCACCTGGAGACTCATATCTGCTCACAATTGTCCCCTCGCAGATCGATGACCCTCAGCTCTTCGGCTATTCGGGGTTTAGGTGTTTCAACATTCCATTCCCTATATTTCTCTTCATCTTATGATTCACCGACACGTGTTACTCTAAATATGGCGGTTCCGATTCCCTCCAGCCCTTCGATTCTTCGGTCTTCAGAAGTTTCAAACTTCTGTGCGCTCGTTCCTCCTATAGTGGCTTCACCCAAAATGGATGGATTTCCACCACATGTCCTCCCAGATGAACGATGGTCCCAAATGACTTTGGAACTTCGAGACTTTGATGAGTCCACTCTCCTGTGCACACAAAGGTTAATTCTTGTGCACTTACCTCTGGATCTAACAGTTTTTGGTCCTTTGCACTCATATCCAATGGATTGGGTCTGTTCCTCCTCTGTGCGCTTCCTTTGTTCACTGGAAGTAGATATAATGGTCTAATCTCCCTTACCCAACAGATTAGATGGTTTTTGTCGCTCCTCCTCTTGAGCTTTTGAATTTTTCCACCTCGAAGGATTTTGTCAATGTTCAAAGGCTTCAACCTTTGAACTTTCTGCTGCAAACCTGACTATTTGGATCTCTCTTGCTCTTCTAAAAGTGTTATATCTTCTGATCTTTAGGACTTATAATAATTTTATCACCCACGCACTCCTTGTGTTATCCCTTTCGAACTTGATCTCCTTGAAGATTTCTATCTCCCACACACTCGTATTTCTGGGATTTCTTCAAACTCAGATGTAAGGATTTCTTGAAAATAAATTCTTCTCACCCTCCTGGCGTTCTTCTTGCTTGATACACACCTTACAGAGATTCTCCTTACAGAGTGTTCAATAACTTTGTCTCTTTACGAACTCAACACAGATTTCTTTCTGTACACTCCTTGCACTTCTTAAGATGAAGTTTCAACGCTATCTCTCTTGAGATTTTATGAGGTTAACTCACCTCTGTCAACGCACTCCTTGTGGACAATGTGCACTCCTTGCACTCAAAAACTCAAAGAAGAGAAACAATTGAAACTTATTCAATACTTCACCAGTGCATACATTCAAAACATGAATGACATACGAAATCATAACAATGAACACAAACATACAAACACACCATGTGTAGGAAAAATTTCTTTTCTATTATCTCTGTGTGTCGATACAGATGTTTACAAAAACTAGACTACAACAGAGTCCCAGTTCTCTCAATTTCTCCTAATATAACTCTACTCTGAGTTCTGCTTCTAATACCTCTCTCGAGTTCTACTTCTCCTATCTGACCTCTCTGTAAAGGTCTCTCTTTCTCTCTCTCTCTTTCTCTCTCTACAAAATGAGGGCTACACAATCTTATCCTCACCACCGCCTTAGTGCTATCACTATCTCAGTTACGACACCATACTTCCTATGACTCATTACATAAATGTTGATCCAAACCTGAATATGATCTGGACCTACTATAGGAAACCATTTAAGGCAACCCTATCCACTACCTTTACAAAGGTATGGCTCGGTTCTTATGACCTTACAACACAAATCCCTATAAGATCAGATTTTGAATTTAAAAATGGGAGGGTCAATGACTCTCCTTTTATCCATTGTGTGTCTATGTGTTGGCTTGCTGGCGCATTTGCTAAGGTGGAGCGATGCTCCTGCATCACACCTATCATTGCAAGCCCACTGGCTATTATTCAACCCAAAACATCATATTTAAAGTTGAAAGGAATCACGGGTGATTTTAAGAAACCCCCTAAATTTATATGTATAATAAATGGGCGAATCCCCATGATACATAGGAAAATTTAAAGGCTATTTTATCAATAATATAATATTTATATATAATGTTTTGGATAATCTTTTACTATTTTATAAAATCTTGTAAAAACTTGGCGAACCTTTCATTTAATTATAAAATCTTGTAAAATCTTGGCAAATCTTTCACTGAATTATAAAACCTTGTAAAGTCTTGGTATTTTTTTGATAAAGTATAAAACCATATATAATAATAGAAGAATGTATTACTTAAATTGTAATATAATCACTTTACATATTTGGAAAAAGAAACATAACTTTTCCATCCTCTAGACAACGTTGGAAGCATTAGGGGTTGTGTTTGTCAAGGTTCTCACTGTACACTTGCATATCCCTCTATAAGCTTTGATGATATTTCACCACAATGCTCATATGTGTTTATCCTGACCACCACTTCTATCAAGCTCAGGAAAAATTAATATTTTCTTTGCCACTTTTATTATGGATTATTTATTACTGATTCATCAATTACGAAAGGACCCTTCAAACAAGTTCATCATAGGATGTTCTTAAATAGGAGTGCACATAATTCTATCAATGAATAACTCCAAAAATATAAGGATATTGATAGGTCACATTCCATGCATGACTTCCTCTCTAATAATCCATTTGCACCCAAAAAGAACCCCTTTCCAAGGAATAAAGGTCACTTTTAGCCCTTATATTTTTGTTATCTTATAAAAAAGTTAAGGGACACATAAATTTGTAATAAATGTTGGGCATAGATTAGGCCTTAGAACTATAGGGAACAAAAAACACCCATTGAGCATAAGTTTTAACAATTGGATACAAATGAGACCATAAAATCTTCTAGTGGGTATAAACTTAGACCTTAAAATTGGCATTGATTGCATCTAAGATTTATTAGATGAGACCATCACCACCCTCCTGAAAGATCTCCAATTGAGACATTCTTCCAAGTTCTTGAGGTCGTAACTAGACCTCTTTCTTCTTTGTATCTCCTTATTGGATGATAGACTTTAGGTAGTTCCTAGGTCTTAGATCTCATAGATTATATCTACTTTCATAGGTGTTGCATTTGCACTCCCACTTCTGGATTGATTATGATGTACCTAGTAGTCCCTTCTGTTATAACCCTATAATTCATAGTATCATCTGGTGACTGGAAATTTTTTCACTCTGGGTGTATTTTGGCTTGCAAATAACATTTCATTTCTAAAAATTATTTTCAAGGAAAGGAAAAGAAAAGAAAATCCATGATTGTTGACGTTGAATGGTGTTTCCTAACCCCATGGAGACAGAAGCAACGGAAGCAATGCACCAAACCTCAAAAAGTCCATTAAGCCTAAGTTTTGCCTCATATACTGCATTCACACCTAGAGAATAAAGAACGCACTTAGATCGATGGTCGATCTAGAGGCACGTAGATCAATGACTGAAAGTGGATTTCGAACCCCCTCGACTGTTATGTTTTTAACGGTGGGGGGGAGGGTCCGGAATGGTGATTAAAAACTGTGCATAGATCTACGGTCGTCATGGCAGTGTGCAGATGGACGGTCTATAGGCGATTCCAGACCCCCTTGACCTTTTTTCCTTTAACGGTGTGGGGGGGGGTCTGGAATGAGGCAGTTTTTCCGATAGGCCCTATCCCAATGTGTCATCCATCCATTGCATCAGACTTCTTCCACTCCATGCTACATCCTTCATCCACGCTGCGCCCTCACTCCCTTGTCCTTTTATCCCTTGGCCACATCTTGCCCACCACCCATCCCTGCACAAACAAACTTGGGCTAAAAGGAATAATAGATTAATAACGTTAGTAATAAAATTAGTATAGCTAATTTAATTAAAATATGTTAGACTAGTTATTAATTAATTAATTAATTAATAATAAAGTTAGTGGTTAGATTAGCAATTAGGTTAGTGTTTATTAATTAGACATTAAATAAAACATATACAAAAACAAATAATAAAACAAAACAAGTTAAAATACATAATATAATAAAACAAATATAAGAATTAAAAATATAAAATACAAAAAACATATATCAAAAACAAACATAAATAAAATATATTAAAATCAAAATAAAAAATATTAAAAAGAAACAAAAATTAAAAAAACATAAAAACTAAACCTACCCTAAGTCTACCCACCCAAAATTCACGTATCCATCATATCCCAAACAAATTAATCAACAGATATAACATTTTC
>JASDQU010681093.1:98068-111844 GCA_032191745.1 Picea mariana
AATCTTTTCCCGGAGGCGATTATGGGAAAATGAAGATGTATTTTCAAAATCCGAGAGAGGTTTTTGCTTAGAACAGGCTGAAGAAAAAAATCCTCTCTCCTTTTTTTCACATGTACCACGAGCAAGGAGAATCAAATCCATCTTCAAGGGCCTTTTTTTCAGTTTTTCATTCTTCTGTTGCAGTCCTGATTTTCCGGGAGGTGTTTCGGTGAGTTGGAGATGAATTTGGTGAAAACGAATGAGGTTTTGTCCAGAACATGCCCATATACAATAAAATCCTTCATTTTTTTCCCAAGTGTCATAATTAAAGAGAAACAGATGTCTGAGTGGACCTCTTTTTCGCAGAAATTCGGCCTGTCTTTCATGGCGGACAGTTCCAAATTTTTGGGGATTTTTGGCTATTTTTGGCTGAGGTGGTTAAATCTGACTTACAAAACTTGTTGAGGGATCTCTCCTATTTATTCAGATGATTTTTAATGTAAAATGTTGTTGATCTCAGGCCCAAGTAGGCTAGGAGCACTGTAACTTCTATCAAGAGATTTTCCAAAAATATAAAGAAACGTTTCACAGGATTCTTGCATGTTAGCTATTGCAGAAGTTTTTTCCTCATCGTTGAATGTGTATATACCTTTGTTATCATTGTTTTGTCTATCTGAACTTTTTAAAAGGAGTTAAAGTTACAGGATTTATCATTGCATACCCTATTTTCTGACTTTTAAAAATCTAAATGTTTGTCTTCTGATGTTATAGTGAAGAAATTCTTAAATGCTTCTTTACTATGATTGATAATCTCACCTTTTCTGCTAATCCATCGCTTATTCCCAAAGAATCCAATAGATGCATTATCTATCCCTGTGAAAAGACTTCTTATAAACTATTCTTTGATCTCTATATTTATGAACATACCCCATAGCCCAATGGAAGCGTGAAACCTGTTCTAGCCAATCTATAGAAAACTCCAAGAACATAACCTATTCTGCATAACTAGCCTAATATCCTATTTCAAACAAATCTAAATTTGACAGAGAGATTCCTCTCTGAGTCTCGGAGGGCTAGATCCCTGACTCGAAGCGGTTTTGATGTTGCCTCTATGACTGCCTCCATAGCCTTGGGAAAATTACAGAGTTCTAACACCTTTGACCTATTCATGGTCATTTGTTGAATAATAAAATCATCATATCTTATTTTACCTTATCCATATCCAATTCACTTCTATTCAAGACAAGGTAGGGAATGACACTTGTAATTATTTCGATCAATTTTCTTCATTATTCAGGGAAACTAGTCAGAGATATTCTCACCACGTGCTTCAGTGCTTTTGGGCTCACCTTCAAGTAACTTGCACACAACACTCATCCAAAATGTCATAAACAAGTTTTCTACACTCAAGGTGCATGTGGGCAAATGTATGGGAAGGATTTTCCTACACGTTAGGTGTAGGTAAGTACCTAAACTGGGATTTTTTCACAAACCAACAAAAATGTGTATCTAGTGATGCCAAGTCTAATTTCACAAGACAAATCTTAAAAGCCTTGTCCATGTGTGTGATTGTACTCCAAATGGGAAAATTGTAGATGTAAGTGATGCCAAAAGTCATCATGTGATGTTGCATGATGTGAAATTATGTGTCCCATCAATATCCTGAAAAAATGGCTTCCCATACTCACACCCACTAACCCTAGCAAAAATTGGATATTATTTATTACTACAATGAAATTTCAGTTGTGGCATTGTCCAAATTCTTTCCAAGATGAATAAATTGAACAATACTGTGCATTATTAAGGGATCTAACAGTAATGAACGGATTGAACTTCGATCACTATTCTAGTCACATGAATGATTTCCTTAAAAATTTAGTTGATTACAAGACATAAAAGAGAACAAAGAACACCTTTACAGTTATGAAAAAGAATAGGAATACTAATTAAGAACTAAATAACATGGTCACATGCACCGCACATCTTGTATATAATTTTTTCCAGGATGTCATCCATTTGAGCTACAAAAGTTGGTATTTTGTTTCCTTTCCAATAGACTCTAGAGCATCTTTCAACATCCAAGAAATAAGAGAGAGATAGTGTCCTTACTAGTAGTAAATATCCAATGAGTTTGTCAAAGGGACTTTAGTGGGATAGATGTTGAAGAGTGACACAAAACTATGGTTGGTGAGTTTGAGACATTGATGAAGAATCATACTTCATGATTGACTCCATTACCTACAAGAAGAAGTCTTCTGGGATGTTAGTGTGAGTGGGAAAAGTATAACACATCTGGATCTATTGGAAGATGCAAGGCTATATTGGTCACCAAGGGTTATCCCCAATAGGGGATGACTTCAAGTAAAAGTTTCATCAATGGTGCAAGAAAACAAATTAAAGCATGAAATGTAACTAAGAAGCCAAGACCAAATGTGTATGTTATTGTCTTTCCATAGGACTTGGAAAATTTCTTTAGTAACCAATTCTATATTGTACATCAATGTCCATTTACCCAAATTGTATCTAGTGTAACAAATATACTATTCCTCCATCATACCTAAGCCAATGACTAGTGTATTCAATGATGGGAATAAAGACATTTGGATTACCTTAGTAAAAAATAATGTTAAAATAGCTCATGTACAAGTTCAACACTTTGGTCCTGCCCAAGTTGGTCCAATAGTCAAATTACGTTAAATGACGATGATATAAGAAATTACTAAGATGTAGAAAATCAATATTGAATATATCAAACCATTAGAACATCCCCCATCTATCACTTTCCCTTCAAAATGATTATTTAGAATATGTGACCTAGAGTATCTTAAGATTACAATTTGAAAATGTTACCGGACTTTCCTTGGGTAAAAGAACGATAGACTAATAAAGGAAAACTTTAATGAGGATAATCATAAGTTACAATAATTGAAACTTTCTAACCTCAGTGATAATTCATGGAAAATACAAAAAATGGAATTTTTTACATGACTATCTTGTCTAGAATATATTTCCATATTATACAATCATGGTGACTCAAGAAACTTCCACTAAATGGGAGCTAAATAAATTGCATAATACCCATGTCAAACATGATCTTGTCTTTTTTATTGTTCGATGAATCTACCTTCTATCCTATGAGTGAACTATGCAACTCATCCTTTTAATTGTTGGTGCATGGAAGGTTTTTATACCACTTTATTTAATTTATTCCTTTGATTTGAAGAACCCAATGCTTTCTCTTTCTGTTTATATAAATACCACTAGTAATGAGAATGAAACCTATTCTAAATTAAATATGATAATTAGTATCCTTCTAGAATATCTTATATAAATTATTGGCAACCTTCCTTGGGGTAATCATTGTGCAACATATCTTTGTGTGATCCTCCTTCATCTTGAACTTGTCACTATCACAACTCTCAACATTTTATATCAGTTTAAATGTTGTGCAAGGTTTTACTAAAATTGGCGAACACGTGGATTTTAAATCGACTAGCAATGGATTTGGCGATCCACCATACTTGGCATTATGCGTAAAATACAGTTAATTTTGGCATTCTTTACATTGGTTCCACTAATCTAATTATCCAATGAATATTAAGACCACAGTCACCCATATGACCTATACCCCGACAGTTTGTATAAATAAAATAAATTTCAATGAGCGAACAAGATCATTTTTTAATTGGCAATCCAATGTTCGTTATCGTTTTGACTAAAAGGTAGGGGGCCTGACAGGTCGTCATGGGCTCGATGTTGGTGAGATTCTTGTGGAGTCCAAACACCTAGAGCCCCCACCATACCTCTGCACTCTACGTCGATATATTTTAGAGACAACAATGCATATAAAACCATACAAATCGTTTTACACAAGGAATGTGGGACTTAAACTCAACAAGTCATTTAATTAGCACCGTCGATCTCTTGATCAGATGGTTGTTGAGTCTCTCCTTCATCATCTCTTCAATGTACTTGATAAATTCTCTAATTGCAAATCAACTACATCAAGTTCTTGCATAATATCCTCCACTTCTTGGTTCTTGGATGACAAGGCATCATGCAAGGATATGATCTCCTCTTGTATTCCCTTTTCATAAGCCCCTCATGCTTATAATTCCTCGACACTGAGCTCCAACGAGTGGCAATCATTATGTAAAATAAAATGTACGAAGTCTTTGACAACCAACAATAAGTTTTTAGCTATCTCAACACTGTATTTAGCAGTAAAATCAACATGATCTGTGGATTATGGAGGTTGAGAAATGTTTGATGCTAACCTTTTTCCACTAGTTACTACTATTACATGCCCTTGAGAATGTGATACATATACATCCTTAATCTTCATATTCTCAAGTTTTTCCATGGCACTGCTGAAATCTTCATGAAGGATGGTAATACTTCTATGTAACATACCAATCTCAACATACTTCTATTTTGTGAGATCATCGAGAAGTCTAGCATTTTGCTTTAGAGACTCAAAATATTCTACCAAATGTGCAAATTTTTTCACTACAATCTGCAAAACGTGTGACACACCTGTAGCCATAATTCAACTCTTTGGATACCCACTACGATGCTTACAATGCTCTCTTGGTAACAAAAGAATTATATCTTTAATGGCTTCAATCACACCCTTTGTGGTAGACACCATATGGGTTGGGTATGTTATTTACATGTAGCATTTTGGATGTGATTCCAAACAAATATTTTCAAGGTGAATTCATGCAACAGTCCCCCAACATTATCAAATTACCCACAGTAATTTGGAGCAGAAAGAATGGTGACCATTTTATTTGGGCAATCCAAGTTCTGAAGCTTTGGTTTGACTTTAATAATACTACACATGTTTGAGACATAATTCTACAATGATTCTGGTATATTCCCTTTGTCCCTTGATTTAAAATGAGATATAGTATTACCATTCAACACTGTCTCAGGAATGAATAAATATTCTGGTACAAATGAGACATTCTTCACAGAGCTTGTCTCAAGAAAATCTACATCTTGTACTTTCTTTAACCTTTTGAATACAACAGTGGAAAATTATGTTCTTCTTCTCTTTTCTTTTCAACTCTACAGGTTCAACTCTATTTTTGTTTGTTCAAGTCTCTTCCTTGTTTATTCAAATCTATTTTTTCTTGTTGCTTCATGTAGTAACAGAGTACCTCAAAATAGAGTGCCATAAAATAGAGTACCAACCATCTGAAAATCTAAGATCCCTATCCACTATGCTGAAAAATCATTGATGAGGTATGCCTCAGAGAAACATGGACTAGTAGAATAGGAACCTAGTGTGTACAACTCATTGATGTTGCAAAAAACTGTAAATTGGTAGCTTGAAGGATTTGTGAAAATATAGGTTCTTCTTCTCAATCTAGCCGAGGAAATATACAACTAAACTGAAGAATTAAGGTGATTCATTTTTTATCATATTGGAGGATTTAGGCATGTAAAATGTTGTATTACATATATTTGATTGGATATTAGGTTCCATCTTTTCCTGTGGAAATAGATGGACTATCCAACTTCAAACTATTTATATTTGTCACATACATTGAATTTCCAAATTATTGAAGTTGTATCTGTCCATCCATATTAGTTGTGATTATTTTTTGTTTGAATATAATAGGTGGGTTGGTTTTTTCTCCTGTTTGGCATATTGATTGAACTAGCCCTGTTTTAGTTCACTGGAGAAAGGGATCCAAGCTTGATTGCTTTAGACCACAAAATTTGCAGGCTTTTACAATAATGCTAAATTTGCACAAGCTTCTACAATAAAGCTTAACGTGCAATGCCTTGAATATGTTTGTATATAGTCCATTGATAACGCCTTATTACTTGGTAGTTATTAATTGATAATGGTTTATTACTTGACAGTTTGTGTTTCCCTTGTATTTTGGAATGCTAAACACATGTTCTATTGAACTTGGTAATATAACAATTTCCTTTTCTGTTAAGTTGAGGTGAGATTTTTGAATTTGCATTAATTGTTCTATAGTGAAATTTTCACACAAGTGAGCCTCAAAGAAGTCAACATATCAAAGAATCATCTTGAACAAGTTGAATACAGGGATGATTTTAAGGATGGAAATTTATTTTAAAACATAGAATCCTCGGCGAATCTTAGTAATCCTTCATATGCCAACTATAAATGTTTGGCGATATTTTTGTAAAAATATTCAAATTTCTAAAGATTTTATATAGTTTGTATAAAATTTTGGCGATTTATAAGGTAAAATAATTTTATCCTATAGAATTTGGGCAAATCAATTTCAAAATAAAGAGTCTTTTTTTTTGAAAAACCATGGAAAATTAGCCCATGAACGAAATTTAGCCCCTAAAATCATCCATGGTTGAATATAAAGCTTATACATGCACTTTTCTTTCTTTGATCTATCATTTCTACCTTATGAATTCTTTGTAACTCTTTACAAGTGTTTGACTAAAACAAATGAACTTGAGTAGACTTAAAGTTCTACATGGAAAATTAACTTAGACAATTTTGGTAAATTAGAATGAATGGTTGAACTTGTCATTTATGGGGAGAACAATCATATCACTAACATTTAGTTCTTGCTTGGAGTTACTTCAATGGTATTCTAATGTTCATAATTTCCTTGTATCATTTTAGAGCCCAAATTTATTTCCTTTTATTCTTATTAAGAAAAGACTTATTGTTAAATAATTTGGCTTCCCAAGGAAAGGACACAACAACTTGAGGAATCACTTCATGGTATGTGAATGTGGTAACTATCATTAAAGTAAATTAGCCATAGTTTATACTTCTAAGAACTCATTGTGGGATAATTTGGGTTTTTCAAAACTAGTGTGGATTGCAGAAATTTTCCACATTGGAAAAGGACTAATATTGCACTAGGTGCCTTCCTAATCATGTCTTGATATTTATTGATACCACCCTAGGTAAGGTCAAGGGAACATTTAGTAATAAACACTCCCCTTTCTTGGGGTTGTAAGGTGTATGGAAGAATAAAAGATCAACATTCCCCTATTTCCCTAACCAAGCTTCAATTTCCATTGCATTATCATTCATGAGGTTATCTGTTGTACTACACAAACCACTCACTTCAATCATTGAAGGAGTTCTTTTGCTTGACATTAAGGATTATTGTACATCATTTCACTATAGAGGGTTAGATATTTTTTTTCCAAGCTTAAAGAAATATATTTGACCTTGTTTTATTAGGCATACTAACACTAGTTAGATTACATCTTAAGAAATGTCAACAATAATGCATTTATCACAAAATATCATTACACAAAGATGTCGTAGAAAATCTATCTTTGTTAATTGAAAAATTACAAACTAATACAATGTTGTACATACAATATAACCTTGTATTAATTATCTAAATAAAGTTGTATGACTCTTAATCCCACACACAAAAGCAATTCAAGTTCTCTAGGCTTGTATGCCATCTTACAACCTAGGGTTTTGAGGTCATTTTTTACACATAGGGACATGTTTACTTCAAAATCCATTTATGACCAAATGGAGATGAATTTAACAAAAGAGAAAGAGGTTTTGTCAATCACATACCAAATATCAAAAACCTCCTTCATTTTATACACAGGTGTTATAATTTGGGAGATATGCAGCGAGATTTGAGGCCTATTTTTCAAGAATATTTAATTTCCTGTTTTAGTCATTATTTTGTGGCACATATTTCGAGAATATGGCAATGAATTTCAAAAATCAGAGCGACGTTTTTCTTCAAAACAACCTTATTTACAAAAACCTCTCCTGGTTTTGTAACAGGTATTATATTTAAAGAGATATCACTTTATATTTGACTCCTGTTTTTACAAAGATGCAGACAAATGTATCCTATTGTCTTATTGGCATCCAAGCTACAATGAAACAAAACTCAATGGATTGTTATGTTGATCCTATAGGGCTATAAAAGGTTCTCTTGTCTTTCAAACTCTTATTCCTTTTTTTCTAGACCATGGTAAGCAAATCTTGCACTCCAAGAATAATCCTAAAAACCCTAGGTAACTTTAAAGATAAAAACTTGTCAAAACAAAAATATTCAAATCCTAGATTTTACAAAAACATACTATAGAAAATAATAATAGAAAGTATATGAGACTAAAATATTAATCACATATATCTTTTTTTGAATATGGAAAGAAGAAAATATGCTACAATAGATAAAAACCTAAAATTTGCTAACCAACCTAGTGGAAGACCCCCTTACTCCTTTATAGACTAGGAAGAGCTAAGTTTACAATCATTTCACTCCATCATTTTGTTGCCCCTAGGTTAAAATACTAATCCCTAACCCTAAATCTAATTCTATCTTAGATAAGTGCACCCTAGGCCTACACGAGAAAATACCTAGATTGGAACGATAAAAAAGAAGTAGAAAACATACATATAGGAAAACACTAGCTACTAGAGTTATGTTCCTACTTAGACCGAGTCAAATCATGCACCTATTTCTATAACTATAAAATAAAATTGAATTAGAAAAATAAATTGAACTAGAAACTAAACAAAAACTGAAACTTTCTAAATCTATAACAACAGTAAAATGAGTTTAATTGAAGGTGGCAAAACTAGAAATATAGTAAGATTGGTGCATGCAATCATTGATAAATTTGCAAGAGAATGTAAATTCAAACTCAAAACTTTCATGGGCTTACCTTAATGTGACTTTCATGTACTCTTGTGTAATAATGAATCATGTTTATCCTTCATTCACTTCCACCTTCATAGTGTTGGTCATTGGCCTAACATTGATGCTTTGAAGAGTAATAAAACCATGAGTACATTAAACATCAATTCATTGATGTAGCATACACTAATATTTCAACCAAGCAAAATTTAAAATACAAACAAGACAATGTGTGCTTTTATTCATGGTATGGAATGGAGGTTTGCAAGGTAAGTGGCAATAAAGTATGCGTAATGGAGGTATTTATCCAATCAACAAAGGGGTTTGCATAACATTGTTTATGGAATATGAAATCCAACCACCATATTTATGAAAGTATAATTGCATTAGAGGAATGTCGGTCTCATGCTAATAGGTTTCCTATGATGAAAACATATGAACCTAGTGCATAGACCATTTTTCTCTTCTCTTAGCTAAGCATAGCTCATTTACCTTTCTAAATAATCAATAAGTCTTTTAGAAAAAAATAAAAAATAAACATAGTAGATCCTAAAAGGTGAAGATGCTCAAGTCATGCGAAAAAATGAAAGGAAATAAAAAAATATTTCCTTAAGAATCAAATATATTAAAAACATAATCATAATTATGGAGAACACATTAAGTGCCCACAAAATAACTAAAGGCATATATTAAGCCTAAGACCATATGTTTCTCAAATAAATGTCATGACAAAAAGATGAAAAACATTTTTTTACTCAAAAAAGGTCTTTAACTTTAATGCAAACCCTTGAATCAATGGAAATCAGACGAAGCCAATCATTCCATAACAAAAGGTTCATTCAAACATCAAATGAGAACTAGAAGCATTCAAGGGCCTAACACATTTTTAACCAAAATAAACACAAAATTCCAAACTTGAAAAAATGCTCCAAAATGCAACAAACAAACAAACCATTAATATTTATCAACATATTAAAGAAAGACATCAAAGAAACTTCATCTACTTGAATGAGCCCATTCTTGCTTAGCGGAATTCTTGTTAAATCGAGTATCTATCCTTTAATACTAGGACATTATCTATGTGAAGAGATAGGTCCCATACTCATCAAATTCCAACCTCATTTCCTGTCACATACAAGAAAGAGACATTGTAATATTTAAATATCAAAACATCAATCTTAAAATAACTTGCATCAAGAAAATGTGGCTCCAATTTTACAATGAAAAACACAAAATATAGATTATAGAACCTATTTTTACTTGAAACACATCCTCAAATTGGAATATTGTAATATTGCTATGATAAAGAATTTCCGACCTACTCCAAAAATAGAGGGAAAATGTATCACAAGAATCACATCATCTGTTTTATTCCATTCACTATTTATTTCACCACCAATGGAACACATATACTGAAATAAGTGCTCCTTAGGTCCTTATATATATTGGATTAGATCAAATGTTGCGGTATACCAATTTCCCAGTTCTCATCTTGGTGCTCATTTTCTTCACTCTAAACAAGACCCTCTTCATATGGACTATCATTATGAGCCTCCAAAGAATTATGTTCTGTATAAAGTTCATTATAGAAACTTGTTATACTATTTTCTCCCCTTCTATCACATTCTGATCGCCAAAGAGCTAGTGCTCTTTCATATGGAGAATTGGTAATGTCATACTTTGTTACATATAATCTTAAACATATATCCATATGTTTATCAAACTTGTTCCTCATATTTGACTTCAAAAATGATAGTTCACTAAACATTCTCTCATCCTCCACTAATCCTTAAATCATGGTTTGACACAAATCCACCAATTTGAAATATTCATTTATGTTTTCCTGTAATTATTGGATAACACCTAAAATAGTCCAAAATATTGTTATTGCACCATATTCTAGAGGATTCTACAAAGCACGAAATTGATTCCACATTCTTTCAGCGAAGCGTGTGGCTTGTTGAAACAATTTTGATTGATCCAAAACACCTTCAACCTGTTCTCCATGTCTCTCGACCTTCTTGAAAAAGTGGTCCACTAAAGTATTTAATTTTTCCACAAAGTCATGTTTTAAAGTAGGTTGACTTTTTAAATTGTTTCAATATTCAGGGTACACCACAGACATGGCCTCCAACAATTCATCTCGAGGAAATCGTTCTCTTATCTCCGATGACAGTGAATTTGCAATTTCTATCAAGTTGTGTCTCACTGAAATGACAACATTGTCGAATAGGTCTTTTGACACAAGGCACTCTTTGGTGGTTCATCCTGTCTTATCAATACAATGAAAAGGAACCATATACCCACCCACTTCCATACATAGTATCCCTTTTTTGTCAAACTTCAAATAATTTTCAGTATTTTCTATATCAATGATCGTAGTCCAATTTGTAAACCGTGGACCCATGAAAGACTCTAGCATAGTATACAAATCATCCAATGAAAGGCATGCAAATTTTCTTGCATTTGTGTATTCTGCAGTATACATTGTGCGAATTTGAGACATTTTCACAAGGAAATTCATTTCATATAGCATAGGAATAATTCCAACCAATGCTAATAATGTCTCTATGTTAGTTAGTCAAAAGAGAAGATCTTGAGCTTTATCTACACTGAAGCGATGTTCATACATCACCCCTACCAGGGACTGGTACTCACTAAATAATCTTTGAGATGGTCCATTCAATGAGATCCATCTTTTATCAGTATATTTTAATATCTTGTTTCCATTTGTAACATCGTCATCAAATTTTTTAAACTCTAAAATCGTTTGGGACTACGAGAAAAACATGCATAAGCCTCTCGTACAAGATCTTCAACTTTTGAAACCGATGGAAACTTGCTTACTATTTTAAATGCAAGATTCATCCTATGATCCATACAATGAATACTCAACATATACGGCGAAGTTGATAGTTGTAGTCTAACACAAAGGTAATTCCTTTGTCCTTGCATTGCTTATGCTCCATCTTCTCCAACACATACCAACTTTTTTGTGATCATTAAATGATCCATACCACCACTTTCCTTCAAACTATTATTAACAAGTTCTTAAATATTTTCAGTTGTAGAATTCTCCTTCATTTTATGAACCCCAAGTAGATAGGAATGCCTAATATGGTCATTAACCATATAAATACTCATACAAATCTATGAAGTATTATCAATAGTTGTAACCTCATCCAAAGACAATGAAAAAAACCTACCACTTGCAATCTTCTCTTTCATATCATCCTTTTCTACTTGAGATAGATATTTTTCCCATTTCTAACCACTCGTTAAAGACCAATGAGAAGATGGAAAGTTTTTTATTTGAAGAAAAGATAGATATTTCATGTAATACAGATAATCTATCATAGGACACCCTTTAGATAAGATGTGAAATACAGTTCTTAATTGAATTGTCTTGGAAAATAAATTTCTTTCCATCATCTTTTCGAATAGAGATGTAATGCTTCCTCCACCTGCCTCGATTTTTTTCTTACTTATTAAATATTTATTATATTCATCACCATATTTGACATGTCGACATTCCTCGGAAGATTTCCATTTGACAACATATTTTTCCTTGTCATCTACAATTTTATTTTCATACACCTTTCCTACATGCATCTCAGTTGTATCTAACTTCATCTGAAATGTCGTTGGCATGCCAAGTTTCCAACTACATATATTGCATCTAACTTTTGGTTTCTCTTTCTAATTTTTTGGAGGTAATGGTTCAATAAATGGAAATTTTGAGACCTAATCTGGTTGGAATCCTCTCCCTCTGTCCCATTGTCCCTTTTGTCTATTTCGTGAATTGGTTGTGTTCTTTTCCAATGAAATATTTTCAACATTTGTACTGCCAATTTCTGCTGAAAATGAATTTATCTCACTTTGATCACCAGAGGAACATAATTCCTTATCTATTATTTAGATATTAGATGCATTCTCACAAGAGTTGACATATCTTTTAGTGATAGGGTGCTCAAAAGAGCTCAAAGCATGAAGAGAATGTGGATCCCTAGATTGAGGTATTTGGTAATGTCCCTGTAATGATCCCAAGACAAATTTTTTCTTGGAATCACTAACTACTGCTAATCTATTGATGTGCAGGTATTTATTGAGTTATTAAGTGCATACAAGATTCATCAACACATGAAGATCACAATATATTCAAGATGTAGAAGCACAAGCAAAGATTTGACCTTTTTATTATGAGCACTGTAAGATCAATACAATAGATGGCTGATCTAGCATAAACCTCAGATGGTCGTACAAGCAATAGATATGAGCTGCTACAAAATGCTCCTGATAATACAAAATAGGCCTCCAAAGGTTGGATATACAATGAAAACTGAATCAAGTAGATCTAAGCCGTAATAATGCTCAACCTCCAAGCTGGAAAGTGCCACGCCCTGCTAGAATGTTGAAGCCCTCAATAATTTGGCCCTGCTACCAAAAGTGTCCAATCATCCCAAGAAATATGCCAAATGATAGATTGTGCAACTGTAAGGACAACCCAGATGTCCAAATTCCCAAATCCACTCTCAAACCCTGTAGATCTGAATTCCTCCAGTAGATGGTATGCCCCACTGGATGACTGAAACCCTAGCTAGTTTGGTCCTAATGAAGGAGTCTTCAAATGGTCTGAAACTCTCCAAGAATATAGATCGGGCTATGAGAATCCTGTGGGAGAAGTTTCATACTCAGATCTCAAGCAGATCTCCCTAGATCTGAGTTTTATTGAATCACAGGACGTCCCCTATGGCTCCAAGACGTCCCAATCTACAAACAAATGTAGAATGATGATAACCCTTGAGAAAATCCCACAAAATGATGGTCTTTCCCCTACAAACAAAACCCAACTGTCGGAATGGCCCTAGGCCCTCAGGATAAGCTGGATTGAACCTCCCTCTAGATGATGGTGCACCCTTGCTGGAAACACAAGAACAGTACGGCCTGCTACCTTCTGAAGTGCTAGATGGAGATGGGATGATACTAGAATGGTGTGGTGGAGTCTTTCATCCCCGAGACCAAGCTGCAGAACAAGGTGAGTGGATATTTCACCACTGAGTTTCTCACAAGGGTTTGTATAGCAAAACCCCCAAACTAAATGCTCGAGAGCAATAGAAAATGCTAATCCAAAACCAAAATGAGTAATAGGTGTGCCCCA